>OY776111.1:529652017-529869517 GCA_963675035.1 Allygus modestus
CGATTGAGCGCATTCAACTTTTGTGTTTGGTCCAAATATACTGTATTTTTCCTGTCTACGCCAGTGGCATTTTTTAACGTTTTGATCGGGAATGGTCCAAACCCTGGTCCTGTTACTATCGACCTGTTGTTAGAAAGCATCATTAATTAATAGCCCAATGACAAATGGCAGCTAGGCCCAGTTTCGAACCTTCTCAAAATTTTGTGATGTATTATTTGACATGTGTAATAGCGTAAGCTGAAGGGTAAATCTAACACTTATTTTTGTAAATCCACGCACTATCTGATTTTACTACCTAAAAGCTTGAATTTAAAAAATATACATGTAAAGACTACAGACGATGAGAGATGAATTTGAAATATTTGGTAGGGCCTACACTCTGGATAAAATATTGTGCTTTTCTACACTAAATAATATGTGTTAGGTTAGGCTAGGCTAAGGTCAGGTCAGGTTAGCTAAGTGTTGCCTCTTCTGTTTGAGGGGACTATGTTAGCCTAGGATAGGTCAGGTTAGGTTAGATTGTTAATAATAGTTAACACTAGGCTGGCAGTTCAGGTCAGGTTAGTTTTTTTCACATTGATCGCACACTACTCACTCCTGAGTGCCCAGATCTCCTGGTCCAGGAAGCTATTCAGAAGGTGTTGACTGTGGTTGCGACATGTATCGGAGGCTGCATTGATAGGTATCACCAGTCTGCCGTAGTGGCGTATCAGCTGGCCCCACTGTGGTTCAGCCATTGGCAGCAGGAACTGACGTACCTCAGTCAACCGCTGCCTCACCGCCGCACCTTCTTGGTACACTAGGTCATTCTCTGTAACATGTTTGAGAATAACAACTGCTGTTGCACAAATTTAAAGTTAGTATACAAACTTACTTACTTCTTGAGACGTGCATCCAGCTTCAGGTAATGCCGACCGCACGATAGTATAAACTAAAAAGAAAAGAAAAAAAACTGTGTATCCTGTAGTTAGATATAGCTTTGCCTAGCAGCTTCACTTGTTCACCCAATTTAATTTTTAAATTCAAACGAGTTTGCACGCAGCACGCTGACGTGAGAGAAGTGAATTTCCACATAAAAACTTTTAAAACTCAAAATCAGTGTAAAACCATACATTTGTCCAATTTTTATTGAAATCTGAAAACATTGATTTTTTGGCTGTTCTGATACTCCTGGTTTCATTTACTTGCAAAGCTGGGAATACAATTTTGCGCATTATAAGGTTAGAAGGTCCAGACAGGCTTGAAAGTAGGCGTGAGGTTGCTGGGGATAATAAAAGTACTTTAACAAAGGAATAACAGGCTTTTCTAGTGTAAAACCCCCATAAGACAACGTACTGTGTTTGGTCAATACACATTTTCCTTAATAACTTGGTAAATATTTATGCTAGAATGACGATAGAGGGCTTACAACTTTTTCCTCTCTAATTCCCATCTTTTTACATGCATTAATTTCACATCTGGGGCTTTTCTGACTCTTTTTGGGCCCAAAAACTCGAAATTTGAAAGATTAATCCCCAAAAAATGGGTTTAGAGTTTTCTGATTGTTTTGCCCAACAAACTTGTCCAACAGATTATAGAAAGGAATGTCCCTACCAAATTTTAAGTAAATGGACAAAAAATGTGACCGCTAGAGTGCATACACACATATATATATAAAATTTTGAACGACCCCCCAAAACGTGTTCAGGGGGTCACGTTAGGAACTTCTATGGTGGTCCCGGGCTTAAGTTTCACCGTGCGGGTCATGCTAATAGTTCACTTTCCAAAGGAAATTCACTAATAAAATCACACCGTTGAATAAACTCTAATATTTCAAAACGAGTTTGCATGCAGCACACTGATGTGAGGGAAGTGAATTTCCACATAACAACTTTTAAAACTCAAAATCAATGTAAAAATATGAAATGTGAAAACATAGATTTTTTAGCTGTTCTGTTGCTCCTGGTTTCATTTACCTTGCAAAGCTGGGACGAATACAATTTTGCGCATTATAATGTTAGGAGAAGGTCCAGTCAGGCTTGAAAGTAGGCGTGAGGTTGCTGGGGAAGATAACAGCACTCTAACAAAGGAGTAGCAGGCTTTTCTAGTGTAAAAACCCCATAAGACAACGTACTGTGTTTAGTCAAAACACATTTTCTTTAATAACTCGGTTAATATTTATGCTAGAATAACGAGAGAGGGCTTAAAACTTCCGCCTTACTAATTCCCATCTTTTTACATCCGGGGCTTTTCTGACCCTTTTTGGGCCCAAAAATTCTAAATTTGAAAGATTAAACACACACACACACACATATATAAAATTTTGAACGACCCCCCAAAATGTGTTCAGGGGATCACGTTAGGAACTTCTATGGTGGTCCCAGGCTTAAGTTTCACTGTGCGGGTCATGCTAATAGTTCACTTTCCAAAAGAAATTCCCTAATGAGTTTTAAAGTGATCGTATAATATTATATATGGTATTTGGAGATATTGTATCAAAATACTAATATTTTCCCTCTAATTTTCTCAAAAAATCCAGGGACGGATTGGCTTTATATAAAGATTATTTATAACAGTTGTTTATTTAAGTTGATTTAATTAATTCTTCACATACAGGAATTGTAAATAATCTTTTGGTACCCAATTTGTTGGGGGTTGTCATGATTACACGTTTTTTGATTTTCCATTTCACTACATGAATTCCAAAACCAGCCTTCTTAAATATAAATAATAGGACTTCACTTAAATAATACCTACTTTAGCAAAAAATGTAAATATTCAAAAATAAAGAATACTCTCAAATTAGTTGAAAAAACAAAAACCCATTTTTGGACTACAAAAGCCCTTAACCCCCTCAATTTTGAATGGTGCAGGGGTTTAGAGTTGGTGTTGTTGGTTGTTGTTGGTTGTTGGTTGTTTTACCAAGCAGCTATGATCAAAATTAAATACACTCTGTAGGGTTAATATGGGAATTTCAAAGGCCTCGAAGACCTCTGGTACGATGAAGCACTGTGGATCAATTATAGTTTAGATGCGTGATAATAAATCTAGGCATAACTACCTTTTATTTAAGAGACATTATGCAGATAATACAAAGTGACAGCTATCGTACTTAGTTTTCATATTTGTTAAAAATTTGACGTTTAGAATATGATAGCTATCAGCTAGAAGCAAGATAATTACAATTGTAATTGTTATTTAATTTCACTTACTACTTACCAATCTTTCTGCTCTCAAGGACTGTAAGTTTAGCTGTTAAACAAATCTGAAAAAAATTTAAAATATGAGAACGTTTATCTATGTTTTGTTCTGGACTGTTTTGAGTAGGACTGATTCAAGGAAGGTTTTGCAGAAGGCTGTAAACACATTGTGGATCAATATTGTTGACCATTTATGTGTCTAAATTAAATTTGATGTATGTTTGTTCAGGAGATAAAGTTTCATTGAAATATACAACCCATTTACTTTATAGCTCCAAATAAGGGACAAATTTGAAAATATCGACATTTAAAAGTCTGTAATTCATAAGGCAAACTAGTTTTATACGCAAGCTGTGTTCCAACGCACTATGCTACAAGAAGGACTCAGCCAAAAAGATTGTTTAAAACAGATATCTTTTAGATATTTAACCCAATACTTGTTAAGTTCGATATTTAAACCAAAAATATTATATTTAATAAATAATGAAGAACCAATGTTATATTCTAAATTTGTATCTGTCAATTTGTTGTTGGTCATTCTACAACCCCCCACCCTCTCCAAAGATATACACCAAGCATCCAAATCCGATAATTGTTACTATCTATAAATGATTCTACAAAAGACTTAATTAAAACCTACGAATAAAATGAAAATCCCCGATAGTCCAATGTCCATTGTATATCACACCACCAACATAATATATAGGAACTTCTTTCTACAAACCAACCGAAACGATAGGGGGGAAGTATCATGATAAGAAAAGGTAATATTAGTACAAAACAAACAACTGATAAAAAATCATGGCACAGTGCATAGAGAAACGAACAACTTTTTATTGTATCAATCTTTTGATGAGTATCGAAATATAACATTGTACTGTACAGTGTTGGGATATTTCGATATTTTAAATCCGATAATTATCGTATCGTTTATTACGAAATAAATAAACGGTATCAGGGAACTGACACATACTTTCTCCCTTTTAGCCCAACTTTAATGAATAAATTACTTGTTATTTACTAAATATAGCACGGTTGAATGTACAGAAAATCTTGTAAACAAGTTGTTTTAAAAAACATCCACCCAAATCCCTGCTTTGGAGGCACTACAGAATCCATTGCTACACTCGTGGTTTTAAGAGGGGAAATGTTCCCTATTCCCCCCCAGGGTTATTAAGGGGCAACATATTTCGAATTTCCTCTGTTGGTCAATGCTAATTTGACAAGCAAAGCAAGTTTGAATGAAATTGACCACTAAAAAAGAGAGAAATAGTATTTTTTATTCCCCATAAGAATAACATTGGACAACGTACTGCGTTTGCCGCAAAATGAATATTTCAATTTTCTCCGAAACCAGCAATCGTAGAATAGTAATTCAAAATACTAAATTATTTAGTTTTTGAGTAGTAAGGCCGCGCGCTTGGGGTCCAACATTGGTCTTATGGAGAATAGATTAACATGGGGTCTTATGGAGAATAGATTAACATGGACTCTTATGGGAGAATAGAATAACATGGGCTCTTATGAGGAATGGAATTAGGGTGTAATTGCTACCCCCTGTGGCTCTTTTGCTACCCTCTGTGGTTGATTATCTAACCCTCTGTGTTTAATTATCTACAATTTTGGTAATTGTTTGACCCTTGCGTCCTTCACTTTCTTCTGTGTATCTAACTACAGATCCTGTCTCTCAGCGTACTGTAGCTGGCGGGTGTAACGTGAACATTTTTAAGTAAACTGATGGGTTGAAATGTTAATTCGTGTCCTTCTGTTGTTAATCATCTAGCCTTCTGTGGTAATTATTTTAACCCTCTGTGTTTAATTATCTACTATTTTTTGGTTAAGTAAACTGATGGGTTGAAATGTTAATTCGTGTCCTTCTGTTGTTAATCATCTAGCCTTCTGTGGTAATTATTTAGCCCTCGCACCCTTCTGTTGGTAATCATCTAGCCTTCTGTGGTAATTATTTGAACTACGTTTCCTTCTGTTGGTAATCGTCTAGCCTTCTGTGGCAATTATCTGACCCTCGTGTCCTTCTGCGTATCTCACCTCCTTCTGCATATTTAACCACAACATCCGCAACAAGTCTCTGTCAGCAAACTCGTTGTAACCTGTGGGCTCTGTGATTTGTTACAATAAAGATGTATTTTATTAGCCGTAATTAGGCGTCCTGCCCTCTGATTGGTCCATACACCCGCAACAAACAACACTATTGCATCAGTCACCTCCCCACCACCCCCAATTACCGCTATTTTCCTCTCACTTTGCTCTCAGCTTTCATTGCGATCAGACGTGTACCCGTGTTGCTCCGTTTGCTGCGTTTTGCAAAGATTAATCTTGAGCGTTTGCTTACCCTATCTTACGTGTAACATAACCTTACTTTTAATTTGTATTATAATAATTTTGAGTAACATAACCTCACTTTTTCTAACCTCAATCTTTACACTCCAACTTTACTGTATTATATTCCAGGCATGGTGTACTTAATTTTATTTCTGTGTTGTATTTATTGTCTTGGCTAGAGTAGTGTTGTTTTGTGTTTAATTGTTTGATTTGATAGTTTACAGTAAGGAAGTAAACAAACCCTCACTTCCTTGTGGATAAAGTAGTGTTGTGTTGACTGACATAACCTCCAGTAACCTTATTTTTTTTGCCCTGGTTCTTTTGAACTGTAAATTCACCTCAGTAACCTCACCTTCTATTCTTGTTCTTTAAAACAGTTTTGGTTAGAACAGTTTTTGTATGTGTTGACTAACAGTAACCTCACTTTTCCGAGCCGCTGAGCGAGGAAAGAGTAAGAAGAAAACTTTCCCGCCAAATTTGCGCGCCAAAAAAAATTGGCACCAAACCTAACCTCACTTTTCATCCCTCCAAAGTGTTACCAACTTAGCAGAGCTAATGTACCATACATAATTATATGTATCATATATAATTATATGTACCATATATAATACTACAGTGTATAATCATATATGTACCATAATAGCGTATAATATACCATCACCAGAAAGGTAAGTGGCTATCTAACCTCACTTTCTTGTTTGATTTGACTATAGTAGTGTTGTGTAACAGTAATCTCACTTTTCTTTAATGCAGTTTTGGTTAGTGTTTGCTACCTTCATACTGGTATATTACTGGTAACTTCTTATGTTGTCGTTTTCTGACTTTTGGTAACTTGTAGTTCTGATTTGACTCACGTAGTGTTAGTGTTTTTCTGACATGCGTAGTACAGGGGTACCGTGCTCTTTTGTAGATCCTCTGTACCTGTTATTTTAGAGAACTTGGTCAGTGACTTTAAAGTATCAGTTCTAGACGTAACCGTTCCAATAGTAACAGTTACGTTCTCTATCTTGTTCATGTTATAACATTGGAAACTGCTACAAAGTAACGGTTCCAAATGGTTACAGTTCCAACAATGTAACAGTTCCAGCAGTACTCGTTCCAACGGTTCCAACAGTAACCGTTCCAAAAGTAACAGTTCCAGTAGACCAACCAGTGACAAAGTAACAGTTCCGTTCTCTATATAGCTCTTACAACAAGCTCCAGTTCTTCAGTCTGATGTCAGTCGTCACACTGGTCGGAAGTTCTTTTGCACTGCTCTTGCGTAGGTGTTCGTGTTTTAAACCTTCATTGGAGTTAACTTTCGATAACTTGTAGTTCTGGTTTGACTTGCTTAGTGTGTGTGTATGTTAGTGTTTTTCTGACTTGCGTAGTGATACAGGGGTACTGTGCTCCCCTACATACTATATATCTCTTACAACAAGCTCTAGTTCTTCAGTCTGATTTCAGTCGTCACACTGGTCGGACGTTCTTTTGCGCTGCTCTTGCGTAGGTGTTCTCTTGCACAGATTATTATTGATTCTGCGTAATTCAGTTGTATCCGTGTGAGTTTGACTCTGGTCGGTGTGTTTTCTCTTTTAAGCGTTAGCACAGTTTAGCTTGTTTTCAGTATTTAATTGTTTGTTGAAAGATGGACGTTTCTAAAAAGAACCCTCAAAACCCGATAAATTTAATTAGTAAAAATCAAACCTATGTTAAAAAATTCAGACTTTACGGGACTAATATTGTTTTTAAATTTACTAACCCTCCCAATGGTATCTCTGAGTTTGATTGGATTCGTAAGGGTCTCAATCAAATTGTTGAAAAAGCTAAAGCCGATGCTGTACCCACCGATTATCTAGGGTTTAAATTACAGTCAATAAATTTAAAAAGTGCTGAACCGGGGTACGTAGATTATAGACCGGTCTCTGAAGTTAGCGGTGATGTACTTTGGCAGGTTTTTGGAGGTATTCTTCAATCAAATTCAGAATCAATTAAATCCACTGATACGTTTAAAGTAGACGTGTCACGAGTTAACGTTCCAGTAGGTTCTGGGAGGGTAAGGCCCGGCCTGTATAATACATTTGATGAGGAATCTAAAGCGAGACGGGGAATAGTTGTAATAAATAACAAAGACAATTTATGTTTGGCTAGAGCGTTGGTAGTAGGCAAAGCGTATGCAAAAAATGATCCTCAGATCTACGCTATTCGAAAAGACAAGGGGAAAAGACAAACTTTCAGAGCTAATAAGCTCATAGCAAAAGCCCGTGTAGAAATGCCGGAGGAAGGCGCCGGTATCCCCGAGCTAGAAAAATTCCAGTCCCATCTTAAAAAATACAAAATTACCGTCTACAACTATGACAGAAAAGGCCGGGATGTCTATTTTGAGGGAGGTAATGAAGACGCTAAATTTAAAATAAACCTTCTGTTTCACAATGGTCATTATAATGTAATTACAAACTTAACTGCAGCGTTTGTTTGTAATTTCTTTTGTGAAGCCTGTCATATTCCCTATAGCAACAGACATGAGCATCGTTGCTCTAACAGATGTTCGTCCTGCCATACTATCTCCCCACCCTGTAAATTAGAACACGGAGGCATTACATGCCGTTTTTGCTGTCGTTTCTTCAAAAACGAGTGGTGTTTAATAGCCCATCAAGGGCAAGTTTGTAAAACTATAAAGTTCTGCCGCGACTGTAACAAAATGATTTATCCAAGAAAACGTAAGACAGCTCACGTATGCGGAGAAGTTTATTGTGAACCCTGTGAAGCGTTCAAAGACCCCGCACATCAGTGTTTCATGAGGGTAGATAGGAGAACTCCCAAAGACCGTGATTTTTTGTTTATTTTCTTTGACTTGGAGACTCGCCAAGACGAGTCTCTCCCCTCTGACCCTGAACAAAAAGTACATCAAGTTAACCTGTGTGTCTCACAACAGTACTGTTTTAAATGTATTAATGGGGGTGAGTGTGAAACTTGCTCGGAACGGCAAAGGGTATTTGAAAAGGAACCGGTAAAACAGTTTATGGACTATGTGATGCAAGTTCGAAAAAAATTTAAAGATGTTTGTGTAATTGCCCACAACGGGCAAGGTTTTGATTTCCAATTCATACTACAATATATTATGGAAGAAACTAAATTTACCCCAAAAATAACTCCTCGGGGAACTAAAGCTATTTTGATGGAAATGGACAACGTCAGATTCATCGACTCCCTAAGCTATTTCCCCATGGCCCTCTCTGCGCTCCCTAAAGCCTTCGACCTGCCTCCCGAGAAAAAGAAGGGCTACTTCCCGCATATTTTCAACACTCTGGCAAACCAAAATTATGTAGGCCCTATGCCCGATAAAAAATACTACTGCCCAGAGTCGATGTTTGAGAAACCACACAAGGCATTTGAGATTTGGTACGAGGAACAAGTCGCTGAAGACTACGTGTTTGATTTTAAAAAGGAAATTTTGGAGTACTGTATTTCAGACGTAGAAATCCTAGCTCAAGCGTGTATTAAATTTAGAGCCTTGCTTCTTCAAGAGTGTAACGTAGATCCTTTTCTCGAGGCTATCACAATAGCCAGCGCGTGTAACCTGGCCTTCCGCCGTAACTTCTTAAAAGAAAATACTATTGGACTTATACCAAAATCAGGGTACCGACTTGCAGACAATCAGTCAGCCGTTGCTTTACAGTGGCTAACATGGGAGGAGGAGAAACGTGGAGTAAAGATTCAACATGCGGGCCGGGGTAAAGAAGTAAAGATTAACGGGCTAAAAGTAGACGGGTTTGATGGTGAGAGAATTTATGAGTTTCACGGGTGTTACTGGCACGGGTGTCCAAAATGTTTTCCTTACAATCGAGAGGAACCTCTGCCGGAGGATCCTTCAGACAGTTTGCATCTCCGTTACGAGAGAACCAAGTCCAAAATGGCAAGATTTACTAGCTATGAGGTTGTAGAGATGTGGGAGTGTGAGTTTAAAAATTTGAAGAAAGATAAAAAATTAAATCACCTGAACCAACTATCCATTCTAAACACACTTCCACTTAATCCTAGAGATTCCTTCTTTGGAGGCAGGACGGGTAATACTAAAACGTATTGTAAATGTGAAGAGGGAGAAACAATTCAATACGTTGATGTCTGTTCCCTCTACCCGTATGTAAATAAATATTGTAAGTATCCCGTGGGTCACCCTACTGTTTACGTTGGAAATGAGTGCCGAGAGAGAGGTCTTGAAGTAGAGGGTTTGTTAAAATGTAAGATTCTACCTCCTTACAACTTGTATCATCCCGTACTCCCCGCAAAAATGAATAATAAATTGATGTTTGTGTTGTGTAGAACCTGCGGGGAAACTCAAAACCAAGGGGAATGTTTTCATGATAGTGAGGAAAGGGCGTTAGTTGGGACATGGACTATGGATGAAATTAGAAAAGCTGTAGAGAAAGGATACGTTGTGCTTGATATGTATGAGTTGTGGGAGTACGAGGTAGCTACATACGTGAAAGGGGGACTTTTTACCGATTTTATTAATAAATTCTTGAAAGTAAAGCAGGAAGCTTCAGGGTATCCCGCTTGGTGTAAAACAGAGGAGGATAAAGAAAAGTATGTTTCTGATTTCTTTGAGCGCGAGGGTATTCAACTGGACACGGGCAAAATTGCTAAAAACGGGGGTTTGAGATCGGTAGCCAAACTCATGCTAAACAGTTTTTGGGGCAAGTTTGGTCAACGCGAAAACATGACAAAAACTGCAATCGTGAGAGACTCTAAAGAATTGTTCAATTCGTTAACTCAACCAGGAACAAAAGTAAAGTTTGTTGAGATAATTAACCAGGAGGTTTTATTAGTTAATTGGCAGAATGTTGATGAAGCTAGTGAGCCTCTAAAAACTGTAAATGTTGTAATTGCGGCCTGCACTACAGCTCATGCGAGACTTAAACTGTATGAACACTTGGAGGCTTTGGGCGGTCAAGTCTTGTATTATGATACAGACTCGTGTATTTATTTATACCGGGAAGGATTGTACAGGGTCCCTACGGGGGATTACCTCGGTGAAATGACCGATGAATTGGCAGGTGACTACGGGCCCGGCTCTTATATCGTAGAGTTTGTTTCTGGGGGGCCTAAAACTTATGCATACCTTGTTTGGTCAACCAACAAACAGAAACTAGAATCTGTGTGTAAAATCAAAGGCCTCACCCTCAATTTAAAAACCTCCGAAACGCTAAATTTTGAACAATTGAAAAAGATGGTCCTTAGTGAAGCTGCTGAAATTTTAGAAATTGAAGAAAACAGAATCAGGAGAACAAAGAGACGAGAAGTCGTTACAGTAAGCGAAGTTAAAAAGTTTAAAATTACAGGACCCAAGAGGAAATTTAGTGATGATCACGATACCTTGCCTTTCGGCTTTAAAAAACAAAGAGTTGCTTAACGGAGCTATCACTCACACGGGTACTGTGTGCATATACCTCTAAACATCAGCTCTAACAAATCATTCTGTTCTGAGACGCGGTAGTGAACGGACGTGCCTGTACTGTTACTGTTTGTCTCTTCTTGTAGAATGTCTGCTGAAAATAATACACCCACTATTCAAGCGGTGTTTTTAAAGTTTATATCTAAAAGAAAGTTAAATGAAAATTCAAAATTTCGCATTACATGCTCAGAGTATGAGTTCTTTCTTACTGGGCCAATAAATGCATGGGAATGGCCTTTGATGTTCTCGGAGTATATAGTAGATAAAATAACGGAGGACTCCTCATCAAACACCTACATTGGAGTAGCAATAAAGTACGGTGATGTTTCGGGAAATATACCGTTTCTGCCTTTAGGGAATTTAACACCGTCAGTTTTTGATGATCACTTTGAAGAAATATTTTGTAACGTTGAGAAACTATCTGGTGTTTTACGTCTTGAAGTAACACTTGTCTCAATTCCATGCTGCTACCTTCGATAAAGGTAGCACCTTTCCCTACGGAGCAGCGTTACTCTTGTATATACCAAATGTCACTAGTACAGTTTCATCATTCTGCTCCAAGTCGTGGTACTGATCAGACGTTCTTTTGCGCTTCTTTTTCCTGTACTATTGAGTAAATTGTGACATGGCTGCCAAGTTCTATACATTCAATAACAAACCCGTATTGGTTCTGTTTGATAATGAAGGAAAGCCATGGTTTAAAGCTAAAGACGTAGCTACTGCTCTAAAGCATGTTAATTGCTGGAGTGCAATTCAGAAACATGTAGATGACAGTGATAAATTAACTGTTGGAAGTTTTACTGACGCCCAAAAACAGGGAGTTGGGCCTATTGAGAAAACAACGGTTTTCATAAATGAAGCCGGATTATGTTCTTTGATGTTAAAATCAACTACTCCTGAGGCAAGACTGTTAGTAAAAAGTCTGTTGTCGGAGAAGTTTTACCTTACTTACACAAATATGAAGGATGAAAGTTAACTTTAAATGTAAATTTTCTTTAAAATCACAAGTTCCCACTGTATGTGTGTGTGTGTGTGTGTGAATGAAGGTCACTGGCGCGGGTGACGAAAAGCCCCGTAAACCTGAATTAAGGTCACTGGCGCGGGTGACAAAAAGCCCCGTAAACCTGAATGTGTGATGAAGGGCTTAGTAGATTGAGGCGTCGGGCTAACACCCCGACTACTCCTTCGAACAACCCGGTGTGAATGAAGGATCTTGTACACTGAGACGCCTGGCTAACAACCAGGCTACTCCTTGGAACGGTCCGTACGGTGGGACTTGTAAGAATACAAAATGAAAACTGCGCCTTGATGTCCGCGAAGTACTACGCTCAAAAAATATTTTCGAGTAGGGTCTAATAAAAAAAAAGACCCGGCAGTCGCTCACCCATCAGGCAGGGCTAAACCCTTTGTAAGTCCAGGGGTGTGGGGAGGTTGGTGTAAAAAACCGTGAAACCGTTTGTTGTAATCCTCCGACTGTCAGGGAAAACCGGATGGAAAGGCGCAACAAAAAAAAAAAGATAAAAATAAAAACCAAATAAAAAGTATAAAAGCAAAAAAAAACAAAAAAAAATAAATAGGAGGTAGCATTTTGTTATGGAGTGGCTACCACTGTGAGAGGCGATGGTTGGGGCCTCTCACCCCAGAGGTTAGGCCTCCAGGGGAAGCTCTGGGTAACCAAAAAGAACGCGCCGACGCTCCTACGGCCTAGCCTAAAGGCTTACCGTGGTGTGGAAACGTGAGCGTTCAAAATTATTTCACTGGGGTTAGAAGTGTTTAACCGATAAATTTTATAAAGATCCCCGTTAAAGTGAAATGTAACACATTATAATGTAGCTTCAGCGGAGGCAGGAGTAAATGACCGGATAAATTTAAGAAGTTTTGGTAAATTTATGGCACTGCCCCTTAAAAACACCTTCAAGCGGAATTTGACGTATTTGACGGAGAAGTTACAGCGTAAAAATACAACAGACCCGCCGTTTTACCGAACTTAAACACAAATAACCAACCAAGGTTAAAGACTCAGAGCGAAATACTGTATAATTTCTGTCCTTCTAAAGAATGCATTTTATGTTTGTTGTCTTTTAATATGCACCCATGGTGTGTGATTTTTTGCCAACTCTCTGATATTGGTGTTGGTTACAATCCTTTTACTAGTAAATTCAGTAAAATTATATATTGACTCAGTTTGTTACAGAGTTTTACAAGCAATCAACTACAACAAAAAGACAACTCTGTATTTTTTTGACTTTACAAAATACCCTACTGTCACCAGCCTCTTCTGCATTAGTTTTAATTCTTAAACAGTGGGTCCTGAGGGTCCAACACTTAGAATCATGATAATTGAGTTGGGACCCATTTTGGGTCCCAACTACTTCCGGTGTAGGGTTATCAAAGGGATTCGTTCCCCCTTGGAGTGGGGGTATAGTTTTATTGTCTGTCCATTTCTGCTAGTTTTTACAAGTCTCTTCTCTCCTTTTAGTTAATATAACCTTGAGATTTCTAAACAGTTCAATACATGTAAAGTTTCCCAAAGTAATTCTTAAGTAACACTTAATTTACAGGCATACACAACAGCTACAATTATTCAATCATGAAGCTAAAACCCAGTTAATATACTAACAATCTAATAAAAGACAGAGACATGACCCAAAATAACAGCTAGAATACACCATAAAAACAGCTAAAATACACAAAAAACAGCTAAAATGCACAAAAAACAGCTAAAATACACAAAAAACAGCTAAAATACACAAAAAACAGCTAAAATACACAAAAAACAGCTAAAATACACAAAAAACAGCTAAAATACACAAAAAACCGCTACAAATAGCCAGAGAGCCATTTTAGCAAGGGTGAAGTATTGACCCCCTTTACCTTCACCTTAAAGAATCAGTCAAAGAATAGTTTATTTTGTGTTGGTTTCTCACCAGTTTTCTTGTAGTTTGTGTCAATCACATGTATTTTACATTATCATGATTTAAGAGTGGCTGAGGTATATGATAATGTAGAGAAAACCATACCGGAAGTGGGGGTGAACGTTTTGTTCACCCCTTTGAACTATCAATCCCAAATAGTTTAAATCAATGAACCATGGCTTTACTATATTTAACATAAAAAAAGAAGCAAACACCCTGAAAAAACTATTACAACAGAGCTTGTAGTCTGTCCAATTTTGTGATGTTTTTTCTTTACATAGTTTAAATTGTAGCGTGGGTTAATAAGTAGCGAACTGCATTTCAATTGTCCCAAAAACTCTCAATATATTTAATTTTAAAGTATAGCTCCTTCAATTGTTTTGATACTTTCCCACAGTACAGAGTTTAAGTTTTGGTAAATCTTAGCGGAGGTTAACAGGTACCTATATACCGAGTTTCATTAGAATCGGCCAAGCCATTCTCAATACATTAAATTTTAAAGTTTTACACCCTCCATCATCCCTTAAACAACCCTTTTCTACCCTCCAACAAAATTGAAAGTTAGAGGATGTTAGCAAGTATCCACATGTCAAGTTTCAATTATATCGTTCCACCCGTTCTTAAGATATTGATTTTTAAAGTATAGCTCCTTCAATTATTTTGGTACTACCTGCAGTACAGAGTTTAGGTTTTTTTAATATGTAGCGGAGGTTAACAGGTACATACATGCCAAGTTTCGTGAAACCCCCCCTCACCTTCCCCTCCCCTCTCCCCCTCACCCATCCACTGTTTTATTTATCTTGTGTGTTTTGTTACTGTCACTCCCCTCACCTTCCCCTCTCACCCTCACCACTCCGCGCCACTACTTCTCTCTTTTTTCTTCTTTTTCTTCTCTTTCTTGAGTCAGATTTTCTTAAAATTGCTAATATCTCGAAAACGGTAAGTCCTAGGGTCATTTTGACCCCGGAAAACTGCCTACTACGTAGTGTAGGCACTCCGGGGGGGTATCTACCCATATGAAAAGTCTTAACTAAAATGTTGTGGGTTGCATTTCAAAAAATGAAGGGGCAAATTTTCAAAATTAAATATCTCGAGAACGGCTTGGCCGATTTTCACGAAACTTGGCATGTATGTACCTGTTAACCTCCGCTACATATTAAAAAAAACTAAACTCTGTACTGCAGGTAGTACCAAAATAATTGAAGGAGCTATACTTTAAAAATCAATATCTTAAGAACGGGTGGAACGATATAATTGAAACTTGACATGTGGATACTTGCTAACATCCTCTAACTTTCAATTTTGTTGGAGGGTAGAAAAGGGTTGTTTAAGGGATGATGGAGGGTGTAAAACTTTAAAATTTAATGTATTGAGAATGGCTTGGCCGATTCTAATGAAACTCGGTATATAGGTACCTGTTAACCTCCGCTAAGATTTACCAAAACTTAAACTCTGTACTGTGGGAAAGTATCAAAACAATTGAAGGAGCTATACTTTAAAATTAAATATATTGAGAGTTTTTGGGACAATTGAAATGCAGTTCGCTACTTATTAACCCACGCTACAATTTAAACTATGTAAAGAAAAAACATCACAAAATTGGACAGACTACAAGCTCTGTTGTAATAGTTTTTTCAGGGTGTTTGCTTCTTTTTTTATGTTAAATATAGTAAAGCCATGGTTCATTGATTTAAACTATTTGGGATTGATAGTTCAAAGGGGTGAACAAAACGTTCACCCCCACTTCCGGTATGGTTTTCTCTACATTATCATATACCTCAGCCACTCTTAAATCATGATAATGTAAAATACATGTGATTGACACAAACTACAAGAAAACTGGTGAGAAACCAACACAAAATAAACTATTCTTTGACTGATTCTTTAAGGTGAAGGTAAAGGGGGTCAATACTTCACCCTTGCTAAAATGGCTCTCTGGCTATTTGTAGCGGTTTTTTGTGTATTTTAGCTGTTTTTTGTGTATTTTAGCTGTTTTTTTGTGTATTTTAGCTGTTTTTTGTGTATTTTACCTGTTTTTCGTATATTTTACCTGTTTTTTGTGTATTTTAGCTGTTTTTTGTGCATTTTAGCTGTTTTTTGTGTATTTTAGCTGTTTTTATGGTGTATTCTAGCTGTTATTTTGGGTCATGTCTCTGTCTTTTATTAGATTGTTAGTATATTAACTGGGTTTTAGCTTCATGATTGAATAATTGTAGCTGTTGTGTATGCCTGTAAATTAAGTGTTACTTAAGAATTACTTTGGGAAACTTTACATGTATTGAACTGTTTAGAAATCTCAAGGTTATATTAACTAAAAGGAGAGAAGAGACTTGTAAAAACTAGCAGAAATGGACAGACAATAAAACTATACCCCCACTCCAAGGGGGAACGAATCCCTTTGATAACCCTACACCGGAAGTAGTTGGGACCCAAAATGGGTCCCAACTCAATTATCATGATTCTAAGTGTTGGACCCTCAGGACCCACTGTTTAAGAATTAAAACTAATGCAGAAGAGGCTGGTGACAGTAGGGTATTTTGTAAAGTCAAAAAAATACAGAGTTGTCTTTTTGTTGTAGTTGATTGCTTGTAAAACTCTGTAACAAACTGAGTCAATATATAATTTTACTGAATTTACTAGTAAAAGGATTGTAACCAACACCAATATCAGAGAGTTGGCAAAAAATCACACACCATGGGTGCATATTAAAAGACAACAAACATAAAATGCATTCTTTAGAAGGACAGAAATTATACAGTATTTCGCTCTGAGTCTTTAACCTTGGTTGGTTATTTGTGTTTAAGTTCGGTAAAACGGCGGGTCTGTTGTATTTTTACGCTGTAACTTCTCCGTCAAATACGTCAAATTCCGCTTGAAGGTGTTTTTAAGGGGCAGTGCCATAAATTTACCAAAACTTCTTAAATTTATCCGGTCATTTACTCCTGCCTCCGCTGAAGCTACATTATAATGTGTTACATTTCACTTTAACGGGGATCTTTATAAAATTTATCGGTTAAACACTTCTAACCCCAGTGAAATAATTTTGAACGCTCACGTTTCCACACCACGGTAAGCCTTTAGGCTAGGCCGTAGGAGCGTCGGCGCGTTCTTTTTGGTTACCCAGAGCTTCCCCTGGAGGCCTAACCTCTGGGGTGAGAGGCCCCAACCATCGCCTCTCACAGTGGTAGCCACTCCATAACAAAATGCTACCTCCTATTTATTTTTTTTTGTTTTTTTTTGCTTTTATACTTTTTATTTGGTTTTTATTTTTATCTTTTTTTTTTTGTTGCGCCTTTCCATCCGGTTTTCCCTGACAGTCGGAGGATTACAACAAACGGTTTCACGGTTTTTTACACCAACCTCCCCACACCCCTGGACTTACAAAGGGTTTAGCCCTGCCTGATGGGTGAGCGACTGCCGGGTCTTTTTTTTTATTAGACCCTACTCGAAAATATTTTTTGAGCGTAGTACTTCGCGGACATCAAGGCGCAGTTTTCATTTTGTATTCTTACAAGTCCCACCGTACGGACCGTTCCAAGGAGTAGCCTGGTTGTTAGCCAGGCGTCTCAGTGTACAAGATCCTTCATTCACACCGGGTTGTTCGAAGGAGTAGTCGGGGTGTTAGCCCGACGCCTCAATCTACTAAGCCCTTCATCACACATTCAGGTTTACGGGGCTTTTTGTCACCCGCGCCAGTGACCTTAATTCAGGTTTACGGGGCTTTTCGTCACCCGCGCCAGTGACCTTCATTCACACACACACACACACATACAGTGGGAACTTGTGATTTTAAAGAAAATTTACATTTAAAGTTAACTTTCATCCTTCATATTTGTGTAAGTAAGGTAAAACTTCTCCGACAACAGACTTTTTACTAACAGTCTTGCCTCAGGAGTAGTTGATTTTAACATCAAAGAACATAATCCGGCTTCATTTATGAAAACCGTTGTTTTCTCAATAGGCCCAACTCCCTGTTTTTGGGCGTCAGTAAAACTTCCAACAGTTAATTTATCACTGTCATCTACATGTTTCTGAATTGCACTCCAGCAATTAACATGCTTTAGAGCAGTAGCTACGTCTTTAGCTTTAAACCATGGCTTTCCTTCATTATCAAACAGAACCAATACGGGTTTGTTATTGAATGTATAGAACTTGGCAGCCATGTCACAATTTACTCAATAGTACAGGAAAAAGAAGCGCAAAAGAACGTCTGATCAGTACCACGACTTGGAGCAGAATGATGAAACTGTACTAGTGACATTTGGTATATACAAGAGTAACGCTGCTCCGTAGGGAAAGGTGCTACCTTTATCGAAGGTAGCAGCATGGAATTGAGACAAGTGTTACTTCAAGACGTAAAACACCAGATAGTTTCTCAACGTTACAAAATATTTCTTCAAAGTGATCATCAAAAACTGACGGTGTTAAATTCCCTAAAGGCAGAAACGGTATATTTCCCGAAACATCACCGTACTTTATTGATACTCCAATGTAGGTGTTTGATGAGGAGTCCTCCGTTATTTTATCTACTATATACTCCGAGAACATCAAAGGCCATTCCCATGCATTTATTGGCCCAGTAAGAAAGAACTCATACTCTGAGCATGTAATGCGAAATTTTGAATTTTCATTTAACTTTCTTTTAGATATAAACTTTAAAAACACCGCTTGAATAGTGGGTGTATTATTTTCAGCAGACATTCTACAAGAAGAGACAAACAGTAACAGTACAGGCACGTCCGTTCACTACCGCGTCTCAGAACAGAATGATTTGTTAGAGCTGATGTTTAGAGGTATATGCACACAATACCCGTGTGAGTGATAGCTCCGTTAAGCAACTCTTTGTTTTTTAAAGCCGAAAGGCAAGGTATCGTGATCATCACTAAATTTCCTCTTGGGTCCTGTAATTTTAAACTTTTTAACTTCGCTTACTGTAACGACTTCTCGTCTCTTTGTTCTCCTGATTCTGTTTTCTTCAATTTCTAAAATTTCAGCAGCTTCACTAAGGACCATCTTTTTCAATTGTTCAAAATTTAGCGTTTCGGAGGTTTTTAAATTGAGGGTGAGGCCTTTGATTTTACACACAGATTCTAGTTTCTGTTTGTTGGTTGACCAAACAAGGTATGCATAAGTTTTAGGCCCCCCAGAAACAAACTCTACGATATAAGAGCCGGGCCCGTAGTCACCTGCCAATTCATCGGTCATTTCACCGAGGTAATCCCCCGTAGGGACCCTGTACAATCCTTCCCGGTATAAATAAATACACGAGTCTGTATCATAATACAAGACTTGACCGCCCAAAGCCTCCAAGTGTTCATACAGTTTAAGTCTCGCATGAGCTGTAGTGTAGGCCGCAATTACAACATTTACAGTTTTTAGAGGCTCACTAGCTTCATCAACATTCTGCCAATTAACTAATAAAACCTCCTGGTTAATTATCTCAACAAACTTTACTTTTGTTCCTGGTTGAGTTAACGAATTGAACAATTCTTTAGAGTCTCTCACGATTGCAGTTTTTGTCATGTTTTCGCGTTGACCAAACTTGCCCCAAAAACTGTTTAGCATGAGTTTGGCTACCGATCTCAAACCCCCGTTTTTAGCAATTTTGCCCGTGTCCAGTTGAGGCCTTTGATTTTACACACAGATTCTAGTTTCTGTTTGTTGGTTGACCAAACAAGGTATGCATAAGTTTTAGGCCCCCCAGAAACAAACTCTACGATATAAGAGCCGGGCCCGTAGTCACCTGCCAATTCATCGGTCATTTCACCGAGGTAATCCCCCGTAGGGACCCTGTACAATCCTTCCCGGTATAAATAAATACACGAGTCTGTATCATAATACAAGACTTGACCGCCCAAAGCCTCCAAGTGTTCATACAGTTTAAGTCTCGCATGAGCTGTAGTGTAGGCCGCAATTACAACATTTACAGTTTTTAGAGGCTCACTAGCTTCATCAACATTCTGCCAATTAACTAATAAAACCTCCTGGTTAATTATCTCAACAAACTTTACTTTTGTTCCTGGTTGAGTTAACGAATTGAACAATTCTTTAGAGTCTCTCACGATTGCAGTTTTTGTCATGTTTTCGCGTTGACCAAACTTGCCCCAAAAACTGTTTAGCATGAGTTTGGCTACCGATCTCAAACCCCCGTTTTTAGCAATTTTGCCCGTGTCCAGTTGAATACCCTCGCGCTCAAAGAAATCAGAAACATACTTTTCTTTATCCTCCTCTGTTTTACACCAAGCGGGATACCCTGAAGCTTCCTGCTTTACTTTCAAGAATTTATTAATAAAATCGGTAAAAAGTCCCCCTTTCACGTATGTAGCTACCTCGTACTCCCACAACTCATACATATCAAGCACAACGTATCCTTTCTCTACAGCTTTTCTAATTTCATCCATAGTCCATGTCCCAACTAACGCCCTTTCCTCACTATCATGAAAACATTCCCCTTGGTTTTGAGTTTCCCCGCAGGTTCTACACAACACAAACATCAATTTATTATTCATTTTTGCGGGGAGTACGGGATGATACAAGTTGTAAGGAGGTAGAATCTTACATTTTAACAAACCCTCTACTTCAAGACCTCTCTCTCGGCACTCATTTCCAACGTAAACAGTAGGGTGACCCACGGGATACTTACAATATTTATTTACATACGGGTAGAGGGAACAGACATCAACGTATTGAATTGTTTCTCCCTCTTCACATTTACAATACGTTTTAGTATTACCCGTCCTGCCTCCAAAGAAGGAATCTCTAGGATTAAGTGGAAGTGTGTTTAGAATGGATAGTTGGTTCAGGTGATTTAATTTTTTATCTTTCTTCAAATTTTTAAACTCACACTCCCACATCTCTACAACCTCATAGCTAGTAAATCTTGCCATTTTGGACTTGGTTCTCTCGTAACGGAGATGCAAACTGTCTGAAGGATCCTCCGGCAGAGGTTCCTCTCGATTGTAAGGAAAACATTTTGGACACCCGTGCCAGTAACACCCGTGAAACTCATAAATTCTCTCACCATCAAACCCGTCTACTTTTAGCCCGTTAATCTTTACTTCTTTACCCCGGCCCGCATGTTGAATCTTTACTCCACGTTTCTCCTCCTCCCATGTTAGCCACTGTAAAGCAACGGCTGACTGATTGTCTGCAAGTCGGTACCCTGATTTTGGTATAAGTCCAATAGTATTTTCTTTTAAGAAGTTACGGCGGAAGGCCAGGTTACACGCGCTGGCTATTGTGATAGCCTCGAGAAAAGGATCTACGTTACACTCTTGAAGAAGCAAGGCTCTAAATTTAATACACGCTTGAGCTAGGATTTCTACGTCTGAAATACAGTACTCCAAAATTTCCTTTTTAAAATCAAACACGTAGTCTTCAGCGACTTGTTCCTCGTACCAAATCTCAAATGCCTTGTGTGGTTTCTCAAACATCGACTCTGGGCAGTAGTATTTTTTATCGGGCATAGGGCCTACATAATTTTGGTTTGCCAGAGTGTTGAAAATATGCGGGAAGTAGCCCTTCTTTTTCTCGGGAGGCAGGTCGAAGGCTTTAGGGAGCGCAGAGAGGGCCATGGGGAAATAGCTTAGGGAGTCGATGAATCTGACGTTGTCCATTTCCATCAAAATAGCTTTAGTTCCCCGAGGAGTTATTTTTGGGGTAAATTTAGTTTCTTCCATAATATATTGTAGTATGAATTGGAAATCAAAACCTTGCCCGTTGTGGGCAATTACACAAACATCTTTAAATTTTTTTCGAACTTGCATCACATAGTCCATAAACTGTTTTACCGGTTCCTTTTCAAATACCCTTTGCCGTTCCGAGCAAGTTTCACACTCACCCCCATTAATACATTTAAAACAGTACTGTTGTGAGACACACAGGTTAACTTGATGTACTTTTTGTTCAGGGTCAGAGGGGAGAGACTCGTCTTGGCGAGTCTCCAAGTCAAAGAAAATAAACAAAAAATCACGGTCTTTGGGAGTTCTCCTATCTACCCTCATGAAACACTGATGTGCGGGGTCTTTGAACGCTTCACAGGGTTCACAATAAACTTCTCCGCATACGTGAGCTGTCTTACGTTTTCTTGGATAAATCATTTTGTTACAGTCGCGGCAGAACTTTATAGTTTTACAAACTTGCCCTTGATGGGCTATTAAACACCGCTCGTTTTTGAAGAAACGACAGCAAAAACGGCATGTAATGCCTCCGTGTTCTAATTTACAGGGTGGGGAGATAGTATGGCAGGACGAACATCTGTTAGAGCAACGATGCTCATGTCTGTTGCTATAGGGAATATGACAGGCTTCACAAAAGAAATTACAAACAAACGCTGCAGTTAAGTTTGTAATTACATTATAATGACCATTGTGAAACAGAAGGTTTATTTTAAATTTAGCGTCTTCATTACCTCCCTCAAAATAGACATCCCGGCCTTTTCTGTCATAGTTGTAGACGGTAATTTTGTATTTTTTAAGATGGGACTGGAATTTTTCTAGCTCGGGGATACCGGCGCCTTCCTCCGGCATTTCTACACGGGCTTTTGCTATGAGCTTATTAGCTCTGAAAGTTTGTCTTTTCCCCTTGTCTTTTCGAATAGCGTAGATCTGAGGATCATTTTTTGCATACGCTTTGCCTACTACCAACGCTCTAGCCAAACATAAATTGTCTTTGTTATTTATTACAACTATTCCCCGTCTCGCTTTAGATTCCTCATCAAATGTATTATACAGGCCGGGCCTTACCCTCCCAGAACCTACTGGAACGTTAACTCGTGACACGTCTACTTTAAACGTATCAGTGGATTTAATTGATTCTGAATTTGATTGAAGAATACCTCCAAAAACCTGCCAAAGTACATCACCGCTAACTTCAGAGACCGGTCTATAATCTACGTACCCCGGTTCAGCACTTTTTAAATTTATTGACTGTAATTTAAACCCTAGATAATCGGTGGGTACAGCATCGGCTTTAGCTTTTTCAACAATTTGATTGAGACCCTTACGAATCCAATCAAACTCAGAGATACCATTGGGAGGGTTAGTAAATTTAAAAACAATATTAGTCCCGTAAAGTCTGAATTTTTTAACATAGGTTTGATTTTTACTAATTAAATTTATCGGGTTTTGAGGGTTCTTTTTAGAAACGTCCATCTTTCAACAAACAATTAAATACTGAAAACAAGCTAAACTGTGCTAACGCTTAAAAGAGAAAACACACCGACCAGAGTCAAACTCACACGGATACAACTGAATTACGCAGAATCAATAATAATCTGTGCAAGAGAACACCTACGCAAGAGCAGCGCAAAAGAACGTCCGACCAGTGTGACGACTGAAATCAGACTGAAGAACTAGAGCTTGTTGTAAGAGATATATAGTATGTAGGGGAGCACAGTACCCCTGTATCACTACGCAAGTCAGAAAAACACTAACATACACACACACTAAGCAAGTCAAACCAGAACTACAAGTTATCGAAAGTTAACTCCAATGAAGGTTTAAAACACGAACACCTACGCAAGAGCAGTGCAAAAGAACTTCCGACCAGTGTGACGACTGACATCAGACTGAAGAACTGGAGCTTGTTGTAAGAGCTATATAGAGAACGGAACTGTTACTTTGTCACTGGTTGGTCTACTGGAACTGTTACTTTTGGAACGGTTACTGTTGGAACCGTTGGAACGAGTACTGCTGGAACTGTTACATTGTTGGAACTGTAACCATTTGGAACCGTTACTTTGTAGCAGTTTCCAATGTTATAACATGAACAAGATAGAGAACGTAACTGTTACTATTGGAACGGTTACGTCTAGAACTGATACTTTAAAGTCACTGACCAAGTTCTCTAAAATAACAGGTACAGAGGATCTACAAAAGAGCACGGTACCCCTGTACTACGCATGTCAGAAAAACACTAACACTACGTGAGTCAAATCAGAACTACAAGTTACCAAAAGTCAGAAAACGACAACATAAGAAGTTACCAGTAATATACCAGTATGAAGGTAGCAAACACTAACCAAAACTGCATTAAAGAAAAGTGAGATTACTGTTACACAACACTACTATAGTCAAATCAAACAAGAAAGTGAGGTTAGATAGCCACTTACCTTTCTGGTGATGGTATATTATACGCTATTATGGTACATATATGATTATACACTGTAGTATTATATATGGTACATATAATTATATATGATACATATAATTATGTATGGTACATTAGCTCTGCTAAGTTGGTAACACTTTGGAGGGATGAAAAGTGAGGTTAGGTTTGGTGCCAATTTTTTTTGGCGCGCAAATTTGGCGGGAAAATTTTCTTCTTACTCTTTCCTCGCTCAGCGGCTCGGAAAAGTGAGGTTACTGTTAGTCAACACATACAAAAACTGTTCTAACCAAAACTGTTTTAAAGAACAAGAATAGAAGGTGAGGTTACTGAGGTGAATTTACAGTTCAAAAGAACCAGGGCAAAAAAAATAAGGTTACTGGAGGTTATGTCAGTCAACACAACACTACTTTATCCACAAGGAAGTGAGGGTTTGTTTACTTCCTTACTGTAAACTATCAAATCAAACAATTAAACACAAAACAACACTACTCTAGCCAAGACAATAAATACAACACAGAAATAAAATTAAGTACACCATGCCTGGAATATAATACAGTAAAGTTGGAGTGTAAAGATTGAGGTTAGAAAAAGTGAGGTTATGTTACTCAAAATTATTATAATACAAATTAAAAGTAAGGTTATGTTACACGTAAGATAGGGTAAGCAAACGCTCAAGATTAATCTTTGCAAAACGCAGCAAACGGAGCAACACGGGTACACGTCTGATCGCAATGAAAGCTGAGAGCAAAGTGAGAGGAAAATAGCGGTAATTGGGGGTGGTGGGGAGGTGACTGATGCAATAGTGTTGTTTGTTGCGGGTGTATGGACCAATCAGAGGGCAGGACGCCTAATTACGGCTAATAAAATACATCTTTATTGTAACAAATCACAGAGCCCACAGGTTACAACGAGTTTGCTGACAGAGACTTGTTGCGGATGTTGTGGTTAAATATGCAGAAGGAGGTGAGATACGCAGAAGGACACGAGGGTCAGATAATTGCCACAGAAGGCTAGACGATTACCAACAGAAGGAAACGTAGTTCAAATAATTACCACAGAAGGCTAGATGATTACCAACAGAAGGGTGCGAGGGCTAAATAATTACCACAGAAGGCTAGATGATTAACAACAGAAGGACACGAATTAACATTTCAACCCATCAGTTTACTTAACCAAAAAATAGTAGATAATTAAACACAGAGGGTTAAAATAATTACCACAGAAGGCTAGATGATTAACAACAGAAGGACACGAATTAACATTTCAACCCATCAGTTTACTTAAAAATGTTCACGTTACACCCGCCAGCTACAGTACGCTGAGAGACAGGATCTGTAGTTAGATACACAGAAGAAAGTGAAGGACGCAAGGGTCAAACAATTACCAAAATTGTAGATAATTAAACACAGAGGGTTAGATAATCAACCACAGAGGGTAGCAAAAGAGCCACAGGGGGTAGCAATTACACCCTAATTCCATTCCTCATAAGAGCCCATGTTATTCTATTCTCCCATAAGAGTCCATGTTAATCTATTCTCCATAAGACCCCATGTTAATCTATTCTCCATAAGACCAATGTTGGACCCCAAGCGCGCGGCCTTACTACTTTTTTGAGCTATTTTTAATGGTGAATAGTAATATTTTTTTATATTTACGACTTTTTATGAGAAATCCAAAAAACTGAATTTTTTATGTTTTAAGTCCTGTAATTTCTGAACCCGAATTTTTTCAGGAACGCAGGTGGTGTCATTTTGTTGGAAAACTAAAGTTCTACAAACGACTAAAGTTTAACCAAAATCGTTAGAGCCGTTTTTGAGAAATTTGACACACACACACACACACACACACACACACACACACACACACACACACACACACACACACACACACACACACACACACACACACACACACACACACACACATCACGTAAAAACCACTTTTTTGGGTTCAGGGAGCACCAAAACAAATATTTCCACTAACAACTCAAATTCGAAAATTTTGACGAAAACAATACTTTCTCCATATACTATGTATAGAGGGAGAAAGTAAAAACTTAACGGCACAAAAAACCCTTTTGAGAAAGTTTTTGATGAAATTTAAATCAAACGATTTGTATGTTAGGTTTTGTTGGCTTTATTCTACAACCATTCTTGTAAAACCGGTCCACGTTGCCTTACATTTGACCTCCTATTTCTTTGAAAATGAAATAATCCAGTACGTCTTGAGTAAACTACACAAAAGCTGTATGACTGAAACGGTTTAGTAAAAAAAAATTTTTACAAACTTAAGCTTTTACAAAAATCATGGCACATTATGTAGAGAATCGAACCGTTGGAAGTTAAATGACAATTTCAAGGAGGAGAGTACACATCAAATAACTTTAAATCTTTTTGTGCAAACAATGGTATTCAGTTAGAGTATACTGCTAGTTATACGCCTCAACAAAATGGTGTCGCTGAAAGGCTGAACAGAACAATCCTTGATAAAGTAAGATCTATGTTTGTGGATACTAACTTGCCCAAATATCTGTGGGGAGAAGCAGTCTGTTGTGCGATATATCAGTTAAACAGATCACCAACACGTGCTCTTAATGGGAGAGTACCTGCCCATATTTACTTTGGTAAATCAAATGGAACTTTAGACAAATTGAGAGTTTTTGGATCTAAAGTTTGGGTATACAATCTTCCAAAGAAAGGTAAGCTTGAACCAAGGGCAACAGAAATGCGGATGGTTGGGTATGGTGGACCTGGTTACCGTTTATGGAATCCAGTAAACAACAAAATTGTAGTGTCTCGTGATGTCAAATTTAACGAAAATGATTACAGACACCAAACTGTTTCAAAAGTAACAGAATCAAAAGTTGTCCCACAGCTTAGTAACGAAAATGAAGAACCAGACAGTTCTGATGAAATTCCAGAACACACTCAATTACATGGAAATCAACATGACGAACCCCATGAGGAGCAGAATCATCAAAGGAGTAAAAGGAAAACAACGTTTCCAAAAAAGTATGAGGATTACGATATCTATAGTGCTTATTATTGTTTAATCTCAACCGAAAATGATCCTTCAACTTATAAAGAAGCTATAGAATCTGGTAGTGAGTGGCAAAAAGCTATTCAAAATGAACTGGATAGTCATAACAAATTTCAAACTTGGTCAGTAGCAGATTTACCTGAAGGAAAAGTTGCAATAGACACTAAATGGGTTTTCAGGACCAAGCAGGATAATGTTAAAATACCCCCGTCGCAGCAAACCTGCATACTCAGCGAATTTCCAATGGAGATATAAATGTCTTAATACTACATAAAACCACTTATCAAGTTTCATAAAAATATATTCACAAGTAAGCGATATATACAATTTTAATTATTCTCCATAAGAATAACATTGGGGCTGAGTATGCAGGTTTGCTGCAACAAGGAACACAAAAAATGGGTTTTTATGCTAATATCAATATAACTGAAGTAGGTGAAGTCATATACCAGTTTTTATTAATTTATGTTCATAATTAAGGGAGACATAGCATTTAATTATTATCCATAAGAATAACATGGGGATGAGTACGCAGGTTTGCTGCTACGGGATCCTTTGGCAAAAAATTATTTTTTTGAGCAAATATCAATAGACCACAACCATGTGAAGCCATATACCAAGTTTCGTCATTATACGTTCATAAATAAGCGAGATATAAAATTTGTCTTTTCCTCCATAAGAATAACATTAGACAACGTACTGTGTTTAGCACTTTCAATATCTCGGTAACCAATTGATGTAGAGAAATGATCAAAATACCAAATTGTGTGTTTTTTTAAGCTGAATCCAATGGTGAAAACTAAAATTTAAATATTTCAAATATTATATGTGAAAAATTCAAAAAACCCATTTTTGGGGTACAAAACCCCCCCAAAATACCCCTTCGGGTAGAGCGATCTGGCTGGATTTCGAACTTAAAGTCATAAATGTTGCTTTACACGTTTATACCAAACTTGATCAAAATCGGATCATTTTTACGAGAGTTATCGTGCTCACGGACACATATATATATATATATACAGTTTCGAACGAATGGTGTTTTTGGGGTCTGGGGACCTCAAAACGAAAAGTTATCATGGTCCCGGGCCTAGGTCTTACCATGCCGATTACGGTAATAGCTTCTTCCCTATAGGGGAAATTCGCTAAAAGCCAGATTAGTAGCAAAAGGATTTCAAGAACAGTGTAGTTGTAATGTCTATGCTCCTGTTGCTAAAATGACTACTGTTCGAATGACAATTTCTCATGCACTTCAGAATGATTGGGAACTTAGACATTTAGATGTTCCCACTGCTTTCTTAAATGGTAGATTGGAAGAGGATGTTTTCATTAAAATACCTCAGGGAGTAACCACACCAAAAGGAAAGGTTTTAAAGCTCAATAAAGCTTTGTACGGACTAAAGGAATCGCCTCGTTGCTGGAACAATTGTTTCAATGAATTCATTCAAAAGAACGAATTGAAACGTTCAATGCATGATGTGTGTTTATACATAGGAGATGATGTCTGGTTAACACTATTCGTTGATGATTCTCTTTTAACAGGAAAACAAGAGAAAATTGAAGAGTTGGTGAGTAAATTAAAAAGTGAATTTAATGTAAAAGATTTAGGCAGTATAGGAACATTCCTCGGAACTGAAGTATCAAGAAGTGGTGACACAATATCTCTAAGCCAAACTAAAATGATTGACAAAGTACTACAGAAGTTCAATATGATTGATTGTAAAGGAAAAGAAACTCCAATGGAAGTAAACTTTCAAGTTAATCTTGATGAAGATATTATAACCAATATTCCATATCGTGAGCTAATTGGAAGTCTAAACTACTTAGCAATGATTTCAAGACCTGACATTTCGTTTGCAACATCGTTTCTTGGAAGATTTCTCGACTACATGACAAGCTGCATGAAACAGACTACATGGAAAGCTGCAAAAAGGATTTTGCAATACATAAGTAATACCGAACATTTAACATTGAAATTCAAGAAAAGTCAAAACGAAGAATGTGTTGAGGGTTATGCTGATGCAGATTGGGGAAATGATATTTCTAACAGAAAAAGCATAACTGGCATTGCAATTTATCATTTTGGTAATCTAGTGTCCTGGACTTCAAAGAAACAACAAGTTGTTGCTTTGTCGACTGCCGAAGCTGAATATTTGGCTGCAGCACACTGTGCAACCGAAATTATGTTTGTCAGCGGATTGGCTAATGACTTTAAACAAGCAGAAACAACTCCAGTCTTAAATGTCGACAACCAGAGTGCAATTGCAATGATGAAAAACTATGAGAACACCAAGAGATCCAAACATATTGACATTAAAGCTCATTTCATCAAAGATATTGTCGCTAAGGGCATTGTGAAAGTTCTATATGTATCTTCAGATAAGAACGTAGCAGACATATTTACCAAGTCATTGTGTAAAGAGAAGTTTGTTAAATTCTCAAGAGCCTTAAGTTTGTTGTAATTTTGTGATGAGCAATTTTAAGTTGTATTATTTAATAACGGAATTAAAATTGAACGGGGGTGTTGGAAGTTAAATACAACTACTCCAGTAAATATTATATTAGCATATGACAATGCTAATCATATGTTTATATTTACTATGAAAGGTTTTAAGTTTAAATAAAAATGGCTTCATTGTTTTATCTTGATTATGTTTTGTATCAATAAAAAAATAGAACCACTGCACTGCTTTTAATAATTTCTTAATTTTCATTGTATTGATCTTTTGATGAGTCTAGAAATATAACATTGTACTGTACAGTGTTGGGATATTTCGATATTCTAAATCCGATAATTATCGTATCGTTTATTACGAAATAAAAAACTTAACGGCACAAAAAACCCTTTTGGGGAAATTTGTGATGAAATTTAAATCGAAGTGACTACGTACATGTCCAATGTAAGGGCAAATTCACTTCGCTACCGCTTAGGTTAGGTTAGGTTAGTTTACGTTACGTTACGTTAGGTTAGGTTAGGATAGGTTAGGTTACGTTAGGTTAGGTTAGGAGGTTTTCTGGCTCTCAATTTGTTTTAAAAATCACAGGATAAGTATCGTACGGTGCATAATTTGGAACGGACGTGAACAGTAACGGCTCACGTCGGACGTGTACGTAGCCTCTGCAATTTAAATCAAACGATTTGTATGTTAGGTTTTGTTGGCTTTATTCTACAACCATCCTTGTGAAACCGGTCCACGTTGCCTTACATTTGACCTCCTATGTCTTTGAAATGAAATAATCCAGTGCGTCTTGAGTAAACTACACAAAAGCTGTATGACTGAAACGGTATAGTAAAAAAAATAATTTTTACAAACTTAAGCTTGAAATTCAGTTTTAAAACATATATCGCGTTTAGTTGTGACTTGGTTAATTTTAAATAAATTATAATATTTTCTCGTGGTACATAAACCTTTTAGTAACAAATTAGTAACAATATTTGGAATGTAACTAATATCCAAAATGTGTCTAAAATTAATACAGTACCACTGTACCAACTTGCATGCTTCGTACTCCACGAGTATCGTGATACATTGTGTCGATTGTACTGAATACTGTTACATTAAATAATTATTTTAATACCACACTATAAGAATGAATAAATGTTTATATTAACCGTCTAAATCTACTATTTTCAGTTGAAAAATATTGGACCTCATTATTACAAAGTCAAGGCTAGTAAATTTTATCTATTACAAAAATATACAAAGAGTCTGACGTTTTCGGTCTCAGGCTCTTAGACAAATTATATTTTCTACCCACGGCATTAAAATTAAATATCTCCGTCGCAGCAAACCTGCATCCTCAGCGAATTTCCAATGATATAACATGACACATTAAAACACTTAACAGGTTTCATAAGAAATACATTCACAAACAAGCGATATATAAAATATTAATTATTCTCTATAAGAATAACATTGGGGATGAGTACGCAGGTTTGCTGCAACAAGGAATGCAAAATAATGGGTTTTATGCAAATATCAATAAAACTCATCTGAGTGAAGTCACATACCAAGTTTCATTCATATACATTCATAAATAAGCGATATATAACATTTTAATTATTTTCCATAAAAATAACATGGGGACCAAGTACCTAGGTTTGCTGCTACGGGAACCATAGGCAAAAAATGTTTGCAGTGCAAACAACAATAAACCACAACCGGATGAAGCCATAATCCAAATTTCGTCAGTTTATGTTCATAATTAAGCAAGATATACAATTTTTCTTTTTCTCCATAAGAATAACATTAGACAACGTACTGTGTTTAGCACTTTCAATATCTCAGTAACCAATTAACGTAGAGCAATGATCAAAATACCAAATTTGTTTAAGCTAAATTCAATGGTAAAAATTAAAATTTGATTTAAATAAAAATTACATGAGGAAACCCCAAAAAACCCATTTTTGGGGTACAAAACCCCCAAAAACCCCCCTTCGGATGGTGCGATTCGTCTGGTTTTCAAACTCATTCAAATAAATGGTACTTTACACATTTTTACTAAATTTCATTAAGATCGCACCTTTTTTACGAGCGTTATCGTGCTTACGGACACATAAATATATATATATACAAAAAAAATGCAAATATATAACTATATAAATATGTATATACGTATACAAAAATTTGAACAAATGGTGTTTTTGGCATCTGGGGACCTCAAAACGTGCTGTGACATTGACCAACCCTCTTGCTATAGGTCCAATCTTGGAGTAAACCATAATGAGTAGAATGATTTTCCCAGTATGACCTGAAATGTTAAAGACGGTGGCGAAGACTCATTAACATGGAAACCAGGTAAGAAGATTTAAAACCGTGTCAATCTAAGCTCTTTAGCAAACTTTGCAGGGGTTGCAAGACTATCCCACAGTTCAATTGTTCTTAAAGAAGTTTTATCAAGATTACTTTAATTGTATTCAACTGTTAGAGCTCCCTCCAGTGTCTAAATCCCTCACACTCAGCGCAAATATAACTAACTAAATTAATCATATAATTTTACGCAGCATATTAAAATTTGAAGTAATATTACTTTAGTAAGACGTAAAATAACAAATGTAAAGGAAAACAAATCACCACAGCAGTTACAAACGTCGTATTGTTCGAGGAAAACATGATGAAAAACCTTAATTGTACTTATCTTCACGATTTTCAAAATTACATGGTTCATATTATTTACCAATGATTTATTTCTGATTCCGCATTTCATGTAACTCTTTGAAAATGTTTATTTTTTAAACGTTAATTGGTTGAATTAGCCACAAGGTTCTTTATCATGGATTTGAAACAGATTGCGTGGAGTCTCTTACTTTTGTATTTTATTATATTATAGAATTATTTGTATATATATTAGAAGAAGAAAATATCAAAAAATGTGTGTACATATTTTTGTTATAATTTATTTGTCTAATACTTCTGTAAATTACCACACTTTCAAAATGTCTGTTTCAGTATATGTAAACTTTTAAAATTGGCTGCAGAGGAAAAATTTTTACTAATTGTCAATGCAAATGACAACAAACAATGTCTTATAAATTTTTAAATTGGATCTAAAAATAGCTTAAATCTCATCAAGATTCAAGGCCTCGCTCCAATTTGTTCCGTTTTCTGAAGCGAACAACGGCAGCATACTAATGCTGCTGAAACTATAAAGAACTGTGCTTTTTTATCATATGGACTGTTTGTAATTGATGAAAAAAAGATTTAGCGTTTTATTCTAATGATTTTGCATACACATTACTTTATTATTAAAACAAAATTAAACTTATTGAAGCAACCTTTCCTTCAACGTGTTTATCTGTATCAAAAATACGTAGGGGTGAGCCGTATTAGCGGGAAAACCAGCACGTTATTAGACATTCAGCGTGCAGTGATTGTTTTGAGGAGTTGTACTTTCGGCCACCTGGTATAACGACCAATGGCCATGGGGCAATATCTGTGTGGGCCAGCCGGTGGAAGGGGTCCAATGAGATTGTTTAGAAGTAATTTTCTGTGAAAAGAAGGGTAGGGGTTCCCAGATTGAATTGTCGACCAGCTGCTGAAGGACAGCTTCAACAGATGTAACCGATGTGTCACAAAACAATGCAATATAAGTCTCGTGATCTGGTTTTACAATCAGTCTAGCCTTGGCAAAATGTTCTTTGCAGGCGGAAAACACAGAATCCAATTCAGGTGTCCAGTTCACTGGTTGATTTCCACGAAGCGATGATAGGGCATTGTGGAGCGGCGCTTGGTGTTCGGCGGCTGAGGGAATGAATCTCCGGTAGACGTTCAGCATGCCTAAGAAACGACGCAAGACTTTTGCAGTGGAGGGGCGGACAAATTAAAGCAGGGCCTTAACACGATCGGGGAGTGTCCTGGTACCAGCAGCAGATACTACATAGCCAAAAGATGTGACCTTGGTGACGTTTAAAACAGTTTTATTTACAATAACTAGGATGCCATAATCAGATAAACGTTTGAATAATGTTCATAGATGTTCTTCATGTTCGGCTTCATCCTTATAGAAAAGTAAAACGTGGTCGATATAAGGGAAGCAAAAGTCCAAACCAAACACGACTTCATCAATAAAACGCTGAAACGTTTGACCTGCGTTGCGGAGGCCGAATGACATAAAGGGAAATTTGAACAAGCCAAAAGGTGTTGTGATATCTGTCTTAGGTATGTCATCAGGGTTCACAGGGATTTGGGTGTAAGCCTTGACTAAATTAATCACGGAGAAAACTTTGCATCCACGAAGACGATATGTACAATTGTGAATGTGTCTGACGGGGTACCTATCGGGGATGGTTCTTGAATTGAGGGCACGGTAGTCGCCACATGGGCGCCACCCATCGGATATCTTGGGGACCATATGAAGAGGTGACAGCCATGGTCCATCAGACCGGCGTGCAGTATCGTCAGTGAGCATTGCATCAAACTTGGCTTTCACTAGAACAAGTCGTTCAGGAGCGAGACACCGGGGGCGGGATGAGACAGGAGGGCCAAGGGTTGTCTTGATAAAGTGCATGGTAGAATTAAGAACTTTTCTAGGAGTACCTGGGAGGGACTTTTCTAGGATGGACGGGTAAGCTCGAGGAATTCTGACAATATTGATGTGGGAGAATCGGGAGTGATGGTATTGATACTAAAATGAGATATTGCAATCGACTGGCAAGGGACAGAAAGGTTTACGCTGTCAATCAGCTGTTGATTTTGGCAGTCAGGGAGCAACCTGAAATATGCCAAAAAATCTGATCCTAGGATTGGTGTGCTAACATCAGCGAAAACGAAATTCCAGGTAAAAACTCGTCTAAGTCCTAAATTCAAAGACATTGTCATCATTCCGTATGTGTGGATTGTAGAGTTGAATGCAGCGCGAAGATCGTATTCGACACATTTTGGGTGGTTATGAACAAAGGATTTTGGGAGACAGCAGATATCATAACCAGTCTATTAGGAATTTATTATTAGTAGTTTTATCTAGTACTAGTAATCGGCGCCCTGGTTGTTGACAGTCAGTTCTCACCATTACTGAAATACCTCTGGAGTTTGTTGAACTTCCAAAAGCACTGCTCTGAACTGTTAGACAAACTCCTTTGACGAGGCCTCGCTCGCTCGTCACGCAAGGAGTGCATGTCATCACACATAAGACTTCATTTGCAACTGCATGACTGAATTTGTTTCAGTAGGTCGTCAAATTGAGAAACATTTAGAAATTTAGGTGTAGAAGATGATGAAGAGACTGCGTTTATCCCATACTCTAATATGAGTAAGGTTTGCGTGCGTTCGTCCGTGCTTGTTTGCGACACTGATCTCAATAACGGCACCAACGATTTTCTTCAAATGTTGGAAATAACTAAAGTCTGGGATAAAAATAAGTTTTAGACAGGTCTCATCCCCAGGAAAAATCAAATAATGTAAAAGATTAAAATGAAAAAAAAAATTAACATTGGGCTTATGGAGTCTCAAATCAAAACAAACAAATTGCAACAGCTGTTTATAATCAATCAATGAACAGTCAAAGTAATACTCATGTTGTTTATGATTATTAATACTCATGTGGTTTCCTGAGAGTGGAGATTAAAATATTTGATTGAATATTACCACATATAGAGTAATAAAATAAATCAAAGGGACATTGAGCTATAAATATCAACTGGAGTAACCTTAAAAATGTAAAAAGAGGCAAGTGAGTTATAAAAATCCGATTATCAGCAGGGGGAAGAGGGGAAATATTACTCCAAGTCATCTAAACAAACTGACTGGCCTTCCCCCGAGCAAAGCTCGGCCCCCCAGGTACTGGAAGTTGTAATAGGTGCAGGTAATAAAGATGCAATAGGTTGTACTTCTTAGATTTTGTCAGCAGTAATCGCCAATATGTGCTAATTGCTTTATCAAACTGCCGAAGACGCTGCTATTTTAATACTTTAACCTACGATTAGAAGACTCTAATATGTCACTATTGATAGCAACTATTACTTTAAAAATGTATATATCCGCATTACTTTAAATTAGCATTACGAGTTAACCTAATTTTCAATCGTCTGAGGAGGCTTAAAACTTAAAACAATTTAGGTTAAGACTGAAAAAAACACTTATCCCGTAAACAGACACTAATTTGATTTGTACAAAGTTTCGTTCCAAGTCACGCACACAGAAGAGAGTTTACTGTTTCGCACCTAAACTGCTCTTTCGCAGGTTTGGAGTTGGAGTCCTCCAGAAAATACTTTTGAGAAATAAAAACAAAGATGTCTTTGTCCTTTCCTTATTCCCAATACCGATACGATAGAGCCACAGATGTTGTGAAGATTATATCACTGTAAAGCGAACGTTTTAAATTATCGTTAATGAGCACACGAGGTGTTTCGTATTATGCTGTTAATACGTTTTAGGGTTTCTCGGATTCTCAAAACTATCAAGAAATAGATGAAAAATATAAAATATAGACAACGATTAAAATATAATATAGATCATGTATGCAAAAAGCTGAGTTGAGGAATATTTGTTATAAGAAGTCTCTCTAAATGTAAGACTGGCTGCATATTATAGTTTAATTTATCCTTACCTATCGTATTTAGTGGCAGTCTGGGGTTGTAAGAGCATTCAGACAGGGTTTGTCTTCCGTCTGCAGAAGAGAGCGCTGAGAGCTGTTTTTAAATAGTCTCGCCGCACATCTTGCAAGTTACTCTTCAAAGAAAATAAAATTCTAACTTTTCCATCTATACATATTTTTAGTTGTTTAGTTTATGTTCACAGTAGGCCTAATATTCATCTTTTTCAACCGTCATACCAGCAATCTAAGTACAACCTTAGGTTTTCATACAACATTAAACCACCAAAACATAAATCCAGCTTCTTTGAAACGAAATTACAATAAGTTGCCCGTTAAATATAAAAACTTAATAAAAACTAACTCGTTTAAAAAGGAACTAATAGATTTTTTGTTGGAAAAGAACTATTATAATGTTAATGAGTATTTATCTGATCCTGATTTTAACCCTCCAGTACACGCGCCGCGGACTCAAAGTCCGCACATTTGAAAAAGCGCGCCGAAATAAGTGAATCCGCGAGCGAATGACATGACGCGCCATCTACCTTCCCCTACTACCTTTCCAAGGACAATGGCGGTGTTTTGACCGTCTTAGCGTCAGTTGGCCCTGAGCTACGAGGGTGTAAAGTTAGGCGCGGACTCACACTCCGCAGGCGTTCTTTTTTGCCCTGCGAAGCGCGGAGTCTCACTCCGCAGGCGTTCGTTGGTGTTCTGTGAAGAGCGGACTATTACTCCGCAGGCGTCACATTGTCAACACACATTGCTGACTACTTCTGATGGATTACTTGCGTTTGAGGGCTCAAAAGGAGAACATTCCGGTCACAATCAAGTTAAGACTGAGGGAAATTGTCGGGTTGCCCATGAGAGTAGCTCCAGCACCTGCTCCAGGCAACGAAGAAGCACGAGGGCGATGTCACCTCTGTGACAGGAAAAAGAACAGGCCTACCCTATTTCAGTGCAGGGGATGTAGGTTCTTTGTGTGTCTTCAGCATGTGAATTCATATCTGTGTGCCACATGTGACCAAAAGGTCATGTTTCAAGAGGATGAACAACAGCCCATCGATTGACTGATTGGTTTTCAACAGGACATTTTCAATTTGAAATATTTGTAATTATTTTGAAATTTATCTAAATCTATTTACCTATATTAGGATTATTTGAAATTTTGATGGTATATGAACTTTATTAGGTATATAAAAGAGTGTTTCCATACCATCTCTTAATATAAACTCAAAAAATTCTGTATACATTGACTTAACTTCTAACAAATTTATGTTCTTTTTTTATAAAATTAGTATACATATAAAAAAAGTTCAAATAAATGTCATTGTTTAGTACTTGGTGTTTTTTTAAGGTTTAAGTTAATACCAAACTGATTAATTTTATGTTATTCACAAAGAAGTAAGATGTGGACTGACAGTCCGGGCGGGTGTACTGGTGTTACTATTAGCCGCGCGTGTACTGGAGGGTTAAAAATTGTACATAGTTTAGTAAGGGTTTATTTGTAAGCTTACGGTATGTCTGATTTTGTTAGTGTAAGTACCAATTATGAGTAGTTATTATGATAAATTATTATTGTTTTGACAATGTCACCAGTTTTTTTAGCAATGCTAATTTGTAAACGTATTGTGACAATAAAATATTTGATTTGATTTGATTTGATTTGAAAGGTACAATGTACAATGGCATTCAACTGCACAATGCGCTGCCAGAATCCATCAAGTCAGAGCGTGACGCTGCCGACGCTGGGCGATTTGGGAAGAGAGTGAAAGGGCTATTGATGGAGCGGGCCTATCTTAGCGTAAGGGACAATCCTATATCCTATACTCTAATATGAGTAAGGTTTGCTTGCTTGCTTGCTTGCGACACGTATCTCAAAAACGGCTCCAACGATTTCCTTCAAATGTTCGAAATAACTAATTTCTGGGATAAAAATAAGTTCTAGACAGGCCTCACCCCCGGAAAAATCAAATAATGTAAAATACCCCCGTCGCAGCAAACCTGCATACTCAGCGAATTTCCAATGAATGTATAACATAACACATTATAACACTTAACAGGATTCATAAGAAATGTATTCACAAACAAGCGATATTTAAAATATTAATTATCCTCCATAAGAATAACATTGGGGATGAGTACGCAGGTTTGCTGCAACAAGGCACACAAAATAATGGGTTTTTATGCAAATATCAATAGAACTCATCTTAGTGAAGTCACATACCAAGTTTCATCCATATACATTCATAAATAAGTGATATATAACATTTTAAGTATTTTCCATAAGAATAACATGGGGACCAAGTACCTAGGTTTGCTGCTACAGGAGCCATAGGCGAAAAATTGTTTTTTTGTGCAAACAACAATAAACCATAACCAGATCAAGCCATATACCAAATTTCGCCAGTTTATGTTCATAAATAAGCGAGATATACAATTTTTCTTTTTCTCCATAAGAATAACATTAGACAACGTACTGTGTTTATCTTTTTCAATATCTCGGTAACCAATTGACGTAGAGCAATGATCAAAATACCAAATTGTTTGTTTTTTAAGCTGAATTCAATGGTATAAATTAAAATTTGATTTAAATTAAAATTAAATGTGAAAACCCCAAAAAACACATTTTTGGGGTACAAAACCCCCCAAAAACCCCCCTTCGGATAGTGTGATTCATCTGGTTTTCGAACTCGTTCAAATAAATGGTACTTTACACATTTGTACCAAATTTCATTAAGATCGGACCTTTTTTACGAGAGTTATCGTGCTTACGGACACATATATGTATATATATGTATATATATATATACATATATAATACACCCGTCGTAGCAAACCTGCATACTCAGCGAATTTCCAATGAATATATAACATAACACTTAACAGGATTCATAAGAAATATATTCACAAACAAGCGTTATTTAAAATATTAATTATTCTCCATAAGAATAACATTGGGGATGAGTACGCAGGTTTGCTGCAACAAGGCACACAAAATAATGGGTTTTTATGCAAATATCAATAGAACTCATCTTAGTGAAGTCACATACCAAGTTTCATCCATATACATTCATAAATAAGCGATATATAACATTTTAAGTATTTTCCATAAGAATAACATGGAGACCAAGTACCTAGGTTTGCTGCTACAGGAACCATAGGCGAAAAATTGTTTTTTTGTGCAAACAACAATAAACCATAACCAGATCAAGCCATATACCAAATTTTGCCAGTTTATGTTCATAAATAAGCGAGATATACAATTTTTCTTTTTCTCCATAAGAATAACATTAGACAACGTACTGTGTTTAGCACTTTCAATATCTCGGTAACCAATTGTCGTAGAGCAATGATCAAAATACCAAATTGTTTGTTTTTTTAAGCTGAATACAATGGTGTAATTTAAAATTTGATTTAAATTAAAATTACATGTGAAAACCCCAAAAAACACATTTTTGGGGTACAAAACCCCCCAAAAACCCCCCTTCGGATGGTGCGATTCATCTGGTTTTCGAACTTGTTCAAATAAATGGTACTTTACACATTTGTACCAAATTTCATTAAGATCGGACCTTTTTTACGAGAGTTATCGTGCTTACGGACACATATATATATATATAAATATATATATATAAATATATATATAAATATATATATATATATATATATATATATACATATATAAAAATTTGAACGAATGGTGTTTTTGGCATCTGGGGACCTCAAAATGAAAAGTTATCATGGTCTCGGGCTTAAGTCTTACCATGAGACCTACGGTAATAGCTTCTTCCCTATAGGGGAAATTCGCTAAAAATTTGAACGAATGGTGTTTTTGGCACCTGGGGACCTCAAAATGAAAAGTTATCATGGTCTCGGGCTTAAGTCTTACCATGAGACCTACGGTAATAGCTTCTTCCCTATAGGGGAAATTCGCTAAAACTAAAATGAAAAGTTGAACAAATTAACATTGGGCTTATGGAGTTTCAAATCAAAACAAAAGAATTGTAACAGCTGTTCATAATCAACCAGGGAACTGTCAAAGTAATACTCATATTGTATATGATTATTAACATGTGGTTTCCTGAGAGCAGAGATTAAAAAATAAAGTAGCACAATAAATCAAAGGGACATTGAGCTATAAATAACAACTGGAGTGACCTTAAAAATGTAGAAAAGAGGCAAATGAGTTATACAAATCTGATTATCAGTAGGGGTAAGTGGTGAAATAATACTCCAAGTCATCTAAACAAACTGACTGGCCTTCCCCCGAGCAAAGCTCGGCCCCCCAGGTACTGTAGTTTGCCAGACTATCTAAAAAATACATGTTTTAGTTTATTAAGTTAATTTAATTTGTTTATGTTAGTGTTGGCCATTTTTGTTCTCACTTAGGTATCACCATTTTGACACTATTGTACGGATTTGTTCTGTGGTCCAATAAAGAGATTTGATTTGATTTGATATAAAATGCACACTTTATTACCCTCAAATGATAAGGTAAATTTCTATCGTATTTTTGACTAAATCAATGCAACATTCAATTTTGTTTACATATATAAACGTTAAACATAACAAATGTGACCTACGAACAATTTAAATAGAAGCTAACAGCTGAGTCCTTGGGGAGTTATTCGACAGTGTTAATTACTTTTTCACTCTCATCCGATAACTAGATTAATTCTGAACTTTTGTTACGCCAAACCAATTAGAGGTTTAATTGAAATCGTATTATTAAAACCTTTTGTGATTCAGCATTCAATGGGTTACTTTCACTGATTTTTTGTTTTTTCTACCTCATTAAAATACCCCCGTCTCAGCAAACCTGCGTACTCAGTGAATTTCCAATGCGTAATATATATCTTAATACCACATAAAGCCAAGTTTCATAAAAATATATTCACAAATAAGCGATACATACAATATTAATTATTTTTCATAATAATAACAGTGGGGATGAGTACATAGGTTTGCTGAAACAAGGATCATAAACAATTGGTTTCTATGCAAATATCAATATAACTCAACTAGGTAAAGCTACATACCTAGTTTCATCAATATACATTCATAAATGAGCGATATATCCCATTTTGATTAATCTCCATAAGAATAACATGGGGAAGGAGTACGCAGGTTTGCTGCAACAAGGAACAAAAAAATGGGTGTTCAGGCAATTATCAATATAGCTCAATTAGGTGAAGTCATATACAAGGTTTTATTAATTTATGTTTATAATTAAGGGAGACATCGCATTTTAATTTTGCTCCATAAGAATAACATGGGGGCTGATTAGTTTTGCTGCTTCGGGGACCTTTAGCAAAAATTTTTTGAGCAAATATCAATAGACCACAACCAGATAAAGCCGTATACCATGTTTCATCAGTAGCCAAGTTTCATCATGGCTTCTTATGTTCATAAAGAAGCGAGATATATATATTTTTCTTATTCTTCATAAAAATAACATTAGACAGCGTACTGTGTTTAGCACTTTTAATATCGCGGAAACCGATTGCCGTAGAAGAATGTTCAAAATATCAAATTGTGTGTTTTTTTAAGCTGAATCCAATGGTGAAAACTAAAATTTGACTATTTCAAAAATGATATGTAAAAAGTTCAAAAAACCATTTTTGGGGTACAAACCCCCCCCACCAAAATACCTCTTTAAATAGAGCAATATGGCTGGTTTTTTAAATTAAAGTCCTAAATGTTGCTTTACACGTTTATACCAAATTTCATAAAAATCGGACCTTTTCTACGAGAGTTATCGTACCCACGGACACTATATATATATTTGAATACAGTTTAGAACAAAAGGTATTTTTGGGGTCTGGGGACTTCAAAACGAAAAGTTATCATGGTCCCGGGCCTAAGTCTTACTTTGCCGACTACGGCAATAGCTTCTTCTCTATAGGGGAAATTCGCTAAAACAATAAACTAATAATATTTTAAAAATTGTTTAACCCTAGAAAATTGTCAATGAAACGTTTGAAATAAAGACATAAGCTTATAGTGTTGCACACCTGATAACAGAGCAAAGTGGTTCCGATTGTGTGTAACTGTACACATTTCAATAGAAATTTAATCTTTGTGTGTTCTAATTATGTTATACTATTTTGACCCACAATGTTCACAAATCAGCCCAAGGTTTATGTGTTATGACTGACCAATATTTCCCTTATCTAATAAATGACCAAACATAGCAGCAGTAACTTGCAAGATCAACTTTGTCGTCATTAAATTCTGTAAGTCTAAACAAAACAAATTACTTCTTCTAGAACAAACAAGCTGTGTCGAAGTTCTGAAACACCTGCAAAGTTGATTAAAGGGCTTAAACTTCTACTTGGCTGGGTTTTAAATCTTCATACCTGGTTATTGAATTGAAGAGTCTTAAATCAACTAAGCCATACATGCTGTGTTCACTTATAGTCTTTAAAATGTTTGCACTAAATATAGTTTGTTTAAAAGAATTAAGGCACCCAAGAATTAAAAAAAATATCTGTGTTGCACTTTGGAAGAAAGCGCATTGAAATCTCTCAATTCGTAAATATTAATTTTAAAATGTATCCCTGAAATTTAATATTTTCCACGATTTCATCCATGGATCTCCCTTTTCATAATTCTATCCTCCAATTCACATATGATACTTAACTTATAATATTATGTTGAGGGAAAAAGAGATATGGATCAAAAACGGTCTCTTTCATTAAATAGCTTTACAATTATTATAAGAATAAGAATAATAATAAGAATAAGAAATTTACTCAGCCAGAAAATATTTTATACAAATACATTGGCACGTCACACACATTGGTAAACAGTATTAACAAAAGTCATTCACAGTCCACATTCTTGTTGTATATTCATCTACAGAATAAAATGATTCTTTATACAGGAAATAGTTTAGTTTTAAAATGCTTATCACTAAGCAATCTTATATCCAATGGTAACTTGTTGTACAACTTGATAGCCATCAGCAAAGGGCTTTTATCTGTCTTAACTAATCTCACCTTTGGCGTATTTAAATTATTACAAAAACGAGTATTATAACTATGCACATCTCTTCTACAGTTTAGTTGAACAATATTTTTCCTAAGATAAATCAGACATAGTTGCATGTATAAAGAAAACAAAGTTAATATTTTAAACTCTTTGAAAAGATCTCTACAACTATGATACTTATTTACACCTGCAATTACTCCAATATCCTTTTTTTGCATAATAAACACTTCCTTTGCATGAGGAGAAGATCCCCAAGCAATTAAACCATAACTCAGATGGCAGTGAAAAAGTACATAATATGCCTGTACAATAGCACCCTGTTCTAATTCACCACATAACCGTTTTATAGCAAATATACTTGAGCTGAGTTTGCTTTTTACCAAATTAACATGATGGTGCCAGTTTAGAGTAGGATCAAAAGTTAGGCCTAAACATTTTTGATGCAGGTTTTCATATGGCAATTCAGGAGTTTCTCTAAGGCTAAATACTACAGTTGCTGTCTTATCTTTGTTCAGAATTAAATTATTTGCTGTGAGCCAGTCTTCTATAAAATTTTGATTCACCTTACAGTTTTCTATAAGTTTACAATAATCTGAGTTCCTAGTGATTACCGTGGTATCATCTGCATATAAAACAACGTCTGATGGGACATTTACATTTAAGTCATTTACCACTATCAAAAACAATAATGGCCCAAGTACAGAACCTTGTGGGACTCCACAGGTTACAGGTTTACATTGAGATTCACTTGTTCCTAAAACTACATACTGAGACCTACATTGCAGATAAGACCTGAATAAATCTAGAGCGACACCTTTGATATTATAGTGCTTCAGTTTTTCTAATAGTATTTTATGCGATACTCGATCAAAAGCTTTGCTTAAATCACAGAAAGTTATTGCAGCAAAGTCCTTTTTTTCATAACAATCTAGAACCTTATCAACTAGAGAAATAATTGCTTGAGTTGTAGATAGTCCTTTTCGAAATCCAAATTGTTCTTTGCAAACCAAACCACTGGGTTCTAAGTATTGCATTAGTTGGTTACCAATAACTATTTCTATTATTTTAGTCAGGACTGGTACAATTGCAACAGGCCTGTAGTTTCCTATCTCCTCTTTTTTACCTTTTTTATATATAGGATGCACTTTAGTAATTTTTAGAACATCAGGAAATATCCCCAGCCCTAAAACAACCATTAACGAGAACTGTCAGTGGAGATACAAAACTGGTAATGGTTTCCTTAATCAGAGCATTTGTCAGACCAAAATGATCCTTACTTTTTTTAGGAGCTAGTTGCTGAACCACATCTAAAATATCTCTTTCTGTAACAAACTTAAAACAAAATTCATCAATATGTTCAGGTACAGTCATGTTACTTAAATATAGGTTAAAATCACAGTTACTACTTCCATACGAATTCGGAATGATTGAATCCTTGGCAATATTTATAAAAAAGTCATTAAATTCATCTGACATAAAAACATTATTTACACTACTATTTACATTACCCTTTTTACTTTTATTCACAATACTCCATAAAGCTTTTGTTTTATTTTTTGCATTATCAATAAAGCTAACATTCGCCTGTTTTTTTGCTTCCTTAATTTTACGTCTATACACAATTTTGACTTGCCTATACTCATTTTTATACCACGCAATATTTGTAGATTTTGATAAATCATACAGCATATCTAATCTATCTTTAAGCTTTTGTAGCTCTAAATTGTACCAAATACATTTTGCATGACCTTTCTTAGGTCTAGTTTTAAAATTATTTACAGTAGTTACAAAACAAATGCTAAAATAATACTTTAAAATATTTACAAAAGTACTAAAGCTAACATGCAGATCATTTGTCATAAATACATCCTTCCAGCATTCTTTCTCTAAATAGAATTTAAATTCTCTAATACCTGCATCAGTTATCTTCGTAATGGTTTTAAAATTTTCCGTAGAACAGTTATCTAGTTTATTGTCAAAAACACACTGAAAAACCTGTGCTAGGTGATCGCTAACATGTCTGTTAACCACATTGATTGTATAATTGCCATCTAAAGAAGTAAATACATTATCTAGGCATCTTAACCCTCGAGTAGGCACAGTAACTGTCATTTCTAATCCATACATATTCAAAAGATTTACAAAGTTTACAGTATCCTTTTCATGGCCAAGAAAATTCATGTTGAAATCACCACATATGATTGAAGGCTTGTTTAACCGATTAAGGTGGCTTAACAATTTCTCCATTACATTTAAAAAACTTTCTACATTACCATTAGAACTGCGATAAATAGTTACTAACAATATATTAACATTTAATATTTCAATACATGAGATGTCACAATCCATTTCAACAGAGAGTCTGTTTATGACATCCATTACTTTAATAAAAGAAGGATCATACCGAGTGAAAATTGCAGATCCCCCATGAATCTTGGTAGTTCGACAATAACTAGTAACATGTTTTAGCTCATTAATAGAATATTTACAAATTTCATTGCTTTCCATCCAGTGTTCTGTAATACACAAAAAATCTAAATCCAACTCACAAGAAACATTTTATAAAATTCCAATTTTGTTAAATAAGCTTTGAAAATTCTGGTGAAAATTTTTTAAATTTATCTTAGGACTACGACAGCTTTTTCCAGAATTTGTATTACTCCCATTTACATTTTTATTTACAATATCCCCTGTTGGAGAACTGTCAATAATAAAAGTATTTACATTATTTCCTTTATTTGACCTACTCAACTTACATATATCTATGGGTCCATTGGTGTTCGATGCTGTCGATGCACGAGACTGGGTTGTCCTGGAAAGGTGGAGTTTTCCGGCAGGGGCTCAGTTCCTGGGGGAGGCGGCTGAACATCTATTCTTTGCAGACAACCTCTTGCAACAGCTGATGATGATGCAACCTTTTCGGCAATTAGTTTCGTTAACCATCTCTTCCCATCCTGATTGAGGTGCTGCCCATGTTGCGTATGTAAGTGTCTTGGAGCATCACTCACCTTGACCACCGAAACATTAGGATAACTTTCACTCAGTTCAATGAGGCGCTTATTAGTTTTTATTACCTCTTTGTTTACACACGACCACTGTGCCAAGTCATACCTCATTGGTAAATCTACTAAAACAACCTTTGTATATATCTACGTCATAGGCTTATGTTTGGTTAGTTTGCATGTAAAATTTCAGATTCAAAGTGTAACATACTATAAAAAACAAAGATAAATACAAGTGTGTCGCAAGAGTCGCATCATCAGTGGCGCCGTCTAACAGCAGGACTCGGGACTGATATGACAAACAACTTGGCGCTATTTGACAGGTACAGTCTTATGTTCTTTGAGTCTTTCTATGATTGTTGTTTTATATTCAAGATGTAATAAAAGACGTCTTACAACACTTAAGGTATATTTACACTTATACTGATTCACATACAGACGGTAAACATATATAAAAGATGGTACTAGGCTATCGATTTTGACCAGTCACACCAGTCATCATCAGGCCAATGAGAGAACTCCATTTTTATTTTTTTTTTTATAAAAAAGTTGTTTTATTTTCAGAAAGTAAAAGCTTCATGTAGATGATAAATAATAATCCACTTAGAGATCCTTATAAATTTAATTAAGTAACTATAATATAAAATCTATCAGGTAATATACGGGGTGATTGATATAGGTGTGCCAGCTGTTTTTCTTTAAAAGTATAAGGGCTATTAAAAAAAGGGAAATCGCAGCTTCCCTGGATTTTTGGTTCTGTGTAATTTTGTGATTTTGACATTTTGATTTTATCCGGCATTTTTCCAATATGGCGGTCAACTTTAGTTTTTTTTATAAAATACCTATAATATTATTATAGAATCAGATATAAAAGACAATTTTAAAACGTTTTTATTCTTTATATTCCTTCACTAAACCTAACCGTTAAGATGATTTTTATTGGTTTTAGCATTTAGTATCTCACCTTAAGTGTAGCTCTGGAGGCTAAACAGCTAGGTTAAGGAAAGAAACACCAATAATAAAACCGTTTTTAAATTACATTTCCTAATGATGGGAATTTCATAATAAAAAAATTAAATTGGTTTTCATATTGTAAAAATGACGGGAAAATGTTAGAAATTAAATTCACCGTAATTTTAATAATTAATAGGGTAGAAATTTTAATTTAAAATAGTTTTTATTCTTGGTGTTTCTTTCCTTCCTTGGTGCTTTTTAACCTCCAGAGCTACACATAAGGTGAGATACTAAATGCTAAAACAATAAAAATTCCCTTAACGGTTAGGTTTAGTAAAAAACACAAAAAGTAAAAAATTTTGAAATGTTATTTTATACCTGATTCAATAACAAAATTATGGGCATTTCATAAAAAAAACTAAAGTTGAACGCCATATTGGAAAAATGGCGGATAAAATCAAAATGTAAAGATCACAAAATTATACAGAACCAAAAATCCAGGGCTGTTACAATTTAACTTTTTTTAATAGCTTTTAACTTTTTAACTTTTAACTTTTTTTTAATACTTTTAAATAAAAACAGCTGGCACACTTAAATAAATCACGCTGTATAGATAATTGTTAGGTAACAGCAGTTTAATACAAGGTAAATTTTAAAAATCCATCCATCTACACTTCTGTTCACACTACTAGCTCAATTATTTTGTCTTGATATGGAGTAACTAAATTATGTCAGACATACTGTTTATATATGTTTGCTTGTTGATCTTCATCCTTTTGCTACACTCCTTGCTACACTACTACTAATGATAGTATGTTTAATCTTCACTTCCCTATATATCCTAACCTTTATCCCAAAATAATCATCCGGTTAATGTCCGATGAAGGTATGGGGTCTACTATACGCAAGTTTCAAACATCAATATTGACACAGAAATAACGAAAGTTGAGACGCAAAACAACTAAACTTACAGGAGACAAGGCTTATCACGTCGTCGAGGAAGTTCAAAAGGGGTTGATCTTTGTTGGAAGTAGGTATTGTTGCAGGGAGTGAGCTTTACAAGATAAAGGGCTGATAATGAGAAAGGTTGAGATTTTCTCAAGGTGTCAGAACAATAATTTTATGGAAAACGTTTGCTAGAACAAAGGCTTATTTTTCAAAGGTTGGACGTGCTTGATTAGAAAATCTTTTTATTTATTCAAGAGTTAAATATGAGTTTAAGTAATTTTTAATAATAAGTATGCAACTACTGGACAAGCTGACCATTGTATGCATTCTTTGTAAATCGAATTTGACATATTTGATTTGTCTTTTTTCAGGTACCAAATGTGATATGCATGCAATAACCATTATATAATTTGGGGTGCTTCATTCCCTTTCTTCATCTTGTTTTTTTATGTCATGGACCGAGTAGCAAAATAAAATATGAATAGTAACGTAACAACTATCTTCATTAAGATGTGCATAGTGAAGCTTTTGCACCATCTGATAAGCTCGCAAGCACTTCAAACTCCCAAGGAGCGGAGCAGAGTTGAAGTTGGCTCAAACAATGGGTTTTAAATGAGCTTTCTAAGAGCTCTGCAGAAGAAGTAGACCTGAATAATGTGGAATTGTCCCTTAACAAATAATAACCTGACCTTTTAGTTGATACAATATTATGTGCTTGGCCAAAGGTTTTGTCAGAGGTAGAGGTACCAACAAGTGTGTCACGATTCTTGAACTTCATAAAACGTATCAAAGGAGAGTGTGATAATGCCACTAAATACGCTTACTTTAATCTAATTTGGGAAATAAAGGTATGACAAACCACAGTCCATGATAGGGCAGCTCTGCGGTATATGATGATTTGAAGCAATGTGTTTTTCACAGCTTCTATCACGGTAATAGGCATTAATAAATCAAGAATATTTATAATTAGAATAAAAAAATTAACAAATACAAAGAAAGTAAAACTACACCAACAACAAAAACAAATATAATTTTGGATTTTGTTAAAATATCTTTCTGTTAAAATATCTAATAACTATATCCTACATTTTCATGGATTAATTAAACCAAATCCCAAAGATAAGAAACATTGAAGGCATTTTTAAGTGACACTTAACAAAGATAAGCTTGCTACCGAGAAGCGTCGGTTCTTAAAACATATTTCTGAGGAAGGGATTACTTAAGATGAATGGTTGATAAGGAATAATTAGAAAATTACTTTGTCGGAATAAAAAAGATGAGCCCTGTTTAACCTTTTTTTATAATTTCTACAAAATATGTAAATTTGTTTTATTTATCTTGCAGTTAGTTTATTCTGAAAATACAATAAAATACAAAGTAGGCTATGAGTCTCTATAGAATCTGATTTAAGTCCGTATTAAAGAACCTTTTTAGCTACTTAAACCAATTTATGTTTAAATATATCCCCGTAGCAGCAAACCTGCGTACTTAGCGAATTTCCAAAGCATATATATGTATCTTAATACCACATAAAGCCATATACCAATTTTCATCAAAATACATTTGTAAATAAACGATTTATGACATTTTAAATGACATTTTTCATTTATTTATGTAATAAGTGAATTCAATGTTATGTTATGTACTTGAATAGAAATAAATACTTTCTTTCTTTCTTTCTTTTAATTAACATGGCGGCTGAGTAATACAGGTTTGCTGAAGCAAGGAACACAAAAAATGGGGGTTTATACAAATATCAATATAACTCAACTAGGTAAAGCCACATACCAAATTTTATTAATTTATGTTCATAATTAAGGTAGATAACACGTTCCTTACTCTCCATAAGAATAACATGGGCGCTAAGTACGCAGGTTTGCTGCTACGGGAACTATCGGTCAAAAAATGTTTTTTAGTGCAAATATCAATAGACCACAACAATATGAAGCAATATACCAAGTTTCATCAGTTTAAGTTGATAAATAAGCGAGATATACATTTTTCTTATTCTCCTTAAGAATAACATTGGACAACGTACTGTGTTTAGCACTTTCAATATCTCTGTAACCATTTGATGTAGAGCAAAGATCAAAACACCAAAAATTTTGCGTCTTTTGAAGCTGATTCCAATAAAAAAAATTAAAATTTTACTTTTTCAAAGATTATATGTAAAAAACTCAAAAAACCCATTTTTGGGATACAAAACCACCCCAAAATCTTCCTTAGGATAGGTTGATCCGTCTGGTTTTCAAACTTAAAGTCATAAATGCTGCTTTACACGGTTATACAAAATTTCGTCAAAATAGGATTATTTTTACGAGAGTTATCGTGCTCACCGACACATATATCTATATTCTAATATATATATATATATGTATAGGATATACATACAGTTTTGAACGAATGGTGTTTTTGGCATCCGGAGACCTCAAAACGAAAAGTTATCATGGTCCCGGACCTAGGTCGTACCATGCCGACTACGGTAATAGCTTCTTCCCTATAGGGGAAATTCGCTAAAAGTAAACATTGTCATAGAAATGCGGTATAAACATCAGAATTAAATCGTTGGTAAATAATGTGAATCACGTTCTTTTAAAAACTGAATTTTTTCAACATGTTCCCCGAAAATACCACGGTTGTAACTGCTGTGGTTATTTTTTCCCCCTGCTGTCATCCTTCAAATTATGTTACGTCAAAGTACATTACTTCAACTTAATATTTTTAAATTTTTAAAAATGCTGCGCTAAATTATGCGATTAATTAATTTGTTAACTAAAGTGAGAATAAACTTTATAACACTTCTTTAAGAACAACTGAACCATGAGAAACTCTACGGACTCTTGCAAAGTTAGCTAAAGGGCTTAAACTTGACTCAGTTTGAAATCTTCTTACCTGGTTACCAGTATAATGAGTTTTAGTTACCGTCTTTAACATTACCAGTTATTCTTGGAACGCTAGAGTGTATCATTGTAATTCTTACGGTTTACTCCAAGATTGGACGTTTTAGAATCTCTATAAAAGTTGTATTGACAAAATACACACTTATAAGTGGTAAATGACGGGTTTGTTCTTACTGCTGTAAACAGATCTTAATACCTATTATATTAATTTCAACGAGTTCGCACGCAGCACGCTGACGTGAGGGAAGTGAATTTCCACATAAAAACTTTTAAAACTTAAAATTAGTGTAAAACATACTTGTATTCCAATTTTTATTGAAATCTGAAAACATTGATTTTTTGGCTGTTCTGATGCTCCTGGTTTCATTTACCTGCAAAGCTGGGAATACAATTTTGTGCATTATAATGTGAGGAGAAGGTCCAGTCAGGCTTGAAAGTAGGCGTGAGGTTGCTGGGGATGATAAAAGTACTCTAACAAAGGAGTAGCAGGCTCTTCTAGTGTAAAACCCCCGTAAGACAACGTACTGTGTTTAGCCGAAACACATTTTCTTTAATAACTCGGTAAATATTTATGCTAGAATGACGAGAGAGGGCTTAAAACTTTTGTATTGCTAAGTCCCATCTTATTACATCCATTAATTTTACATTTGGGGCGTTTTAGACCCTTTTTGGGCCCAAAAACTCAAAATTTGGAAGATTAATCCCCAAAAAAGGGGTTTGGAGTTTTACGATTCTTTTGCCCAACAAACTTGTCCAACTGATTACAGAAAGGAACGTCCCTACCAAATTTGAAGTTAATCGGACAAAAAATGTGACCGCTAGAGTGCAAACACATATATATATATGTCTATATTTATATATATATATACATATATATATATATATATATATAATATATATATATATATAAAATTTTGAACGACCCCCCAAAACGTGTTCAGGGGGTCACGTTAGGAACTTCTATGGTGGTCCCGGGCTTAAGTTTCACCGTGCGGGTCATGCTAATAGTTCACTTTCCAAAGGAAATTCACTAACAATGTATCATAAAATGTTGATATAAAATGTTTATTATATCATTATATACTTTTTGTGAAACTTTCTTAGAGTTTTCACTGGCGTTGTAGGTGTTTGAACACCAGGCGAGCATGGCTGTGACCTAGCTTCTGTGTTGAACACAAGGAAAATGTGTTGCACACAACGGACATGTGTTGAACACTGAAAAAATGTAAAAAAAGTGAAACAGTGTTGTTGTAAACGGAAACATCCAACGTTAATTAGAATGACAGTGTATCTCTCTATAATGGTTACTATACAATCCTTATAAAGATTCATCAAAACTCTACTTCAGTTTGAATTGTTCTATAATTGGCTATTGATCGTAAATATTACCAGAACTCAATAACTGTCAAACTAGTTGTTATTTTACTTAGGTCAATAACAAACCGCACATAATCAATAATTGTCATTGTATTCCGTGTATTAATAAAAACTAACTGAAGAACGTTTGAAACTTTTTAACTTTAAACATTATAAGTTTCTAACAACGAATGTAGAGGGAAAAATGTACGAACTTTTCTCGTTAGATTTTTTAAACTCGAACAAATAATACTGCAAATTAGCGTTAGGATTTAAGTGGGCATTTTATAGAAGAAATAATAGGGTATAGCTGAGTTTTAAATACCCTATAATCAGTCTTCAATAGGGTATTGCTAATGAAATTTCAATAAACACCTAATTTGTAGTAAATTAGGTAACTTACTACAAATAGAATACACCTTTCCGAGTAAAGAGTAAGAGTACTACTGAATATAATTAGTACATGTTGTTGTTTTCAACTGAAAAGAAAATCCTCAAAGTTTCCATTATTTGGATACAATTCAACATGTTAAGAGACTACCCCTAATTATTGAAACTTCAAATACTAAGTGTCATAATGTAGATACAAGGTTGAAAAATAAACAGATAATATATTTGTCATCAGAATAAAGTGGACACTTGTGAAATGTGAACACTCTCACAAGTCTTCTCTTTTCTTTCAACACAAATGCTTCGTTACCAATTTTGTTTATTTCTTCAAGAACTATACATTTATTTTCCTTTCGTTATAAACGTTTATATTTAGACTGATAAATATAATGTACTACGCAAATAAATACGCTGATAAATATTATATTTAGACATATGCAAATGTACTAGGCGAAAACCCTTTTAATGCAATAAGTAAACCAAGCCTTTTCAATTTAAAAACTATATGCATACCTTATTGCATTTGTTGGTTAAGAAACAATGTTACAAAGTTTCATTTGAAAAATGGTACTCAAATTCAAATGTTACATTTTTTACATGCGGTAATAATTTTCCTTAAGTAACAAATATTTTACAAGCTACCATATAACGTTGTTAGATTCGGTCATTATAAATTATCTGAAACTTAAAATATCGGTATTCTTCCATGTCAACAGTTTTAAGTCAGGTTAAATAATAAAGAACATTGATTATCATCCCTTTTCATAAATATATAACATCTGTGAAAATACATAACTGAAAATATAATAACAGTCCCACCAGTCATGAATAGGAGTAGTAGAAGGTTGTTGAGAAAAGTTAGCTGAGACTTCATAACAGGAAACTGGTAGGAAACCGAGCTCTTGGATAAAATTAGTTTGTGGTCGGGGGTGCACCTCGTTTACCCGTCATATTTCACCTTAAGCCCCCAACTCCGTCTTTTTACACATAACTAGGTCGTTTAAAATGAATGACTAAAATAAAGAACACAATATTTCAGCGATATTTTAAATAACCCTTATAGTATATATATACATATATCTTTATTTGAAATATACGAACAATCTTTTTTAATTTAGGTGAGAAATTATGGTTTTAGCTCAGGTTACGTCCAAATGATGAATTTTATGGAAGAGGTGATTTTAAACTTTATTTTGTTAATCTTAAAGACAATATATAGTATCACCTAGGCCTATGTCAAAGCAATCCCTTACCGAAATTTTGAAAAAGGTAATCTATGTCTAAAATAAACATATATTGCAGTACTAAATTCCAATTATGTAATAAAATTACATAAACAACAAAGTAAAAACTATCTTGACCATTATAAACTAAACATTACGTTGTTTAATTTTGAAACAGTACCACTAACTTTATTTTAAATTATACAATTTATAACATATTTGTCAAATTAGACTGTTCTAAAAACACAATTTCTTTATCCTATTGGGTTTTAATTGTATATTATTTTGCTCCTTATCGAAGGCAAGAAGACGAAATAGAAAATATTGTTCATCCTTTGTTAATCGATTTCATAATATGTAACTTACCAATATCCGATGTTAGAGTGAAAAGAAAATCATAAGCACCATATTCTTTTATTTCCCAAATTCTTCGGTTGTATTATATTGACAAAAACGCCTTGACGCCGCCATAAAGGTCATATCCCGACTGGCATCGTGGCGCCTGTGGCCTTATCTGGGATTGGACCTAAACAAAATGATAAAACTCGGATTTTATGGGGGAAGAAAATAAATACCTTGATGTTATTGAAATTGCTGACTACGATTAACTGATGGGGTAGTAATAAAACAATATTTCTTAAATTTATGTGTTAGTTGTATTATATGTATTGAATAATAGTTGTTTATTTAAAATATATTATTCACAGGACATGATATGTGAATTATATTTCAATTACAAGTAAACTCTTTCAGAATCATATTTGTTGTAATTTTGTTGGTTGCTATACGTTCAGTTTGAATTTATAACTACAGCAATCTCATGAATCATCATCATTAAAAACTGTCATGAAAATCAGGACAAATTTGCTTAACACATATTAGAAACCTCCACATTATTACTATGGAGCTAGTTTGACTTACCATTCCATAACATAATTCAGTATCATGCAGGGTTTAGTGATGCATTTTATAACACACCAGTAAATTATTAGCTAGACTTAAATGTTGCGTTTCCTAAAAGATTAATACGAGTTAAAATTAAGAAGACGGATATTTTATTTAGATAATGCGTTATAGTTTTTTATCTTTTTGGTCCCCATAGAATTAACTAGGTTTCAAGAAATAAATACACCAGATCAAATCGAATAAAATAAATTAAAAATTTGTTTTATTTCAGAGTATTATATATGTTACATAGTGATTTACAATACAAAGTGTATATTCTCAGTCCAATATAACGTAACAATAACTAACCAATATTATTAGTATTAGTATTAGTAGCCCGAGGCGTAGAACATAGGTCAAAGGGGGCGTGGCCTAAAGATCGTGGCCTAGGGGGTGTGGTGGGGGGTGGGGGGATGACGTCATGAGGAGCGCTCCTCAGCAACTTTGCTTACTGCTACAGTATCGGCCAATGCCCCCTACTACTATCTTCATTGATGTGTATAAGCATTTGCATATCTGCTAAGCTCGCAAGCACTTCAAACTCCCAAGGAGCGGAGAAGAGCTCAAGTTGGCTCAAACAGTGGGTTTTAAATTACCTTTCCAGGAGCTCTGCAGATGAAGTAGACCTGAATAATGTGGAATTGGTTAACAACTATTAACCCGACCTTTTAGTAGATACAATATTATGTGCTTAGCCAAAGGTTTTGTCAGAGGTAGATGTACCAACAAGTGTGTCACGATTCTCGAACTTCATAAAACGTATCAAAGGACAATAATGCCACTAGATACACTTACCTTAATCTAATTTGTATAATGAATGTATGAAAAACCATAGTCCATCATAGGAAAGAGCTCTGCGGCATATGATGATTCGAAGCAATGTGTTTTTTACAGCTCCTATCACGGCAATAGGATACATCGTGTTAATTCAATTTAAAAGTATACAGATGGATTTTTATATTTCTATACTATTCCTCACGGTTCCTTACCTTCATTATTTTGCAATAAAAACTAAGGAATTTAAAAAATGTTTATAAACTGTTTTATTGTAATGTTACGAAAAATATAAATAGAAAATACTACAACTACTCGTGAATTTGAATATTTAAAATATAAATTATCTACGTTATTTGTCAATAAAGACTAAAGAATTAACACATTCTATACTGCTTTAATGTAATTTTTTAGTGAACGTAAATAATAAAAAGACTGTAACATAACACCGCGTGAACATGAACATATGTTAATACTGTTTTCACTATAATTTCCAGATTGTAAGGAAAAGTAAGAAGCTATACTTATTTAATAGACGAGCAGATTTTTTGTGACAATCACTCCTCCTAAACTACTGTAAGGAATTCATGTTTTTGGTGTCATTGGAAAGAGCCGAACGTGAAGTTGAGCAGGAAACTTTTTTTATAGAGAAATAATTTGTGAGTGAGGCCCTGGGGCCCCTTAAAGTTGAGTTTTTCCCCATAAGCTTAACATTGGGAAATAACTAGTTTTAAGCAATTGGCTGGATAGAGTAAACACAGTTAATCAGCAGGCCATGTTGGCTTTGGAACGGTAACACAATATTTATATGGGAATGTCAGTTTAATTTTACGTTGTGATCGCGAGCCAAGCCACGACAGGCTACTAGTATTTATAATTAGAATAAAAAGTAAACAAATAATTCTATAGTATAATAAAATACAAAAGTAAGAGACTTCATTTTATCTGTTTCAAATCCATAATAAAGAACCTTGTGGCTAATTCAACCAATTAACGTTTAAAAAATAAACATTTTCAAAGAGTTACATGAAATGCGGAATCAGAAATAAATCTTTGGTAAATAATATGAACCATGTTATTTTGAAAATCGTCAAGATAAGTAAAATTATGTTTTTCATCATGATTTCCTCGAACAATACGACGTTTGTAACTGCTGTGGTAATTTGTTTTCCTTTACTGTCATCCTTCAAATTATTTTACGCCTTACTAAAGTAATATTACTTCAAGGTTGAACTGTCAAAGTAATACTCATGTTGTATATGATGATTATTAATATGTGGTTTCCTGAGAGCAGAGATTAAAAGATTTGAGTTAAGATTACATATATAGAGTAGTAAAATAAATCAAAGGGACATTGAGCTATAAATAACAACTGGAGGAACCTTAAAAATGTAGAAAAGAGGCAAATGAGTTATACAGATCTGATTATCAGTAGGGGGGAGTGGTGAAATATTACTCCGAGTCATCTAAACAAACTGACTGGCCTTCCCCCGAGCAAAGCTCGCCCCCCAGGTACTAGGATTAATTTAGTTAGTTATGTTTGCACTGAGTGTGAGGGATTTAGACACTGGCGGGAGCTCTAGCAGTTAAATACTATCAAAGTAATCTTGATAAAACTTCTTTAAGAACAATTGAACTGTGGGATAGTCTTGCAACACCTGCAAAGTTTGCTAAAGAGCTTAGATTGACACGGTTTTAAATCTTCTTACCTTGTTTCCATGTTAATGAGTCTTCGCCACCGTCTTTAACATTTCAGGTCATACTGGGAAAATCATTCTACTCATTATGGTTTACTCCAAGATTGGACCTATAGCAAGAGGGTTGGTCAATGTCACAGCACGTTTTGAGGTCCCCAGATGCCAAAAACACCATTCGTTAAAATTTGTATACATGTATCTATATATATGTGTGTCCGTAAGCACGATAACTCTCGTAAAAAAGGTCCGATCATAATGAAATTTGGTAAAAATGTGTAAAGTACCATTTATTTGAACGAGTTCGAAAACCAGATGAATCGCACCATCCGAAGGGGGTTTTTTGGGGGGGGGTTTTGTACCCCAAAAATGGGTTTTTGGTGTTTCCTTATGTAATTTTTATTTAAATCAAATTTTAATTTTTACCATTGAATTTAGCATAAAAAAACAAACAATTTGGTATTTTGATCATTGCTCTACGTCAATTGGTTACTGAGATATTGAAAGTGCTAAACACAGTAGGTTGTCTAAAGTTATTCTTATGGAGAAAAAGAAAAATTGTTTATCTTGCTTATTTATGAACATAAACTGACGAAATTTGGATTATGGCTTCATCTGGTTGTGGTTTATTGTTGTTTGCACAACAAACATTTTTCGCCTATGGTTCCTGTAGCAGCAAACCTAGGTACTTGGTCCCCATGTTATTCTTATGGAAAATAATTAAAATGTTATATATCGCTTATTTATGAATGTATATGGATGAAACTTGGTATGTGACTTCACTAAGATGAGTTCTATTGATATTTGCATAAAACCCATTATTTTGCGTTCCTTGTTGCAACGAACCTGCGTACTCATCCCCAGTGTTATTCTTATGGAGAATATCTATATTTTGTAATAGATAAAATTACCAGCCTTGACTTTGTAATAATGAGGTCTAATATTTTTCAACTAAAAATAGTAGATTTAGACGGTTAATATAAACATTTATTCTTTCTTTTAGTGGTATTAAAATATATTTATTTAATGTAACAGTATTCAGTACAATCGACACAATGTATCACGATACTCATGGAGGACGAAGCATGCAAGTTGGTACAGTAGTATTGTATAATTTTAAACACATTTTGAATATTTTTTACATTCCAAATATTGTTACTAATTTGTTAGTAAAAGGTTTATGTACCACGTGAAATATTATAATTTATTTAAAATTAACCAAGTCACAACTAAACGCGATATATGTTTTAAAACTGAATTTCAAGCTTAAGTTTGTAAAAATTATTTTTTTTACTATACCGTTTCAGTCATACAGCTTTTGTGTAGTTTACTCAAGACGCACTGGATTATTTCATTTTCAAAGAAATAGGAGGTCAAATGTAAGGCAACATGGACCGGTTTTACAAGAATGGTTGTAGAATAAAGCCAACAAAACCTAACATACAAATCGTTTGATTTAAATTTCATCAAAAACTTTCTCAAAAGGGTTTTTTGTGCCGTTAAGTTTTTACTTTCTCCCTCTATGCATAGTATATGGAGAAAGTATTGTTTTCGTCAAAATTTTTGAATTTGAGTTGTTAGTGGAAATATTCGTTTTGGTGCTCCCTGAACCCAAAAAAGTGGTTTTTACTTGATGTCTGTCTGTCTGTGTGTGTGTGTGTGTGTGTGTGTGTGTGTGTGTGTGTGTGTGTGTGTGTGTGTGTGTGTGTGTGTGAGTGTGTGTGTGCGTGCGTGTGTGCGTGCGTGCGTGCGTGCGTGCGTGCGTGTGTGTGTGTGTGTGTGTGTGTCTGTGTGGATGTGTACAGAGCTAGAGCCTTAACCAATGGGCCGATTTCTATGAAATTTGGTATGTAGGTACTAATCCACGATATCTCCAGGATTTTTTTCATTTTTTTGAATTTTTGATTATTAAGGGTAATTATCCCCCCAAAACCGCCAAAAACATGAAAAATCCAAATTTCTCAAAAACGGCTCGAACGATTTTGGTTAAACTTTAGTCGTTTGTAGAACTTTAGTTTTCCAACAAAATGACACCACCCGCATTCTTGTAAAAATTCGGGTTCAGAAATTACAGGACTTAAAACATAAAAAATTCAGTTTTTTGGATTTCTCATAAAAAGACGTAAATATAAAAAAATATTACTATTCACCATTAAAAATAGCTCAAAAACTAAATAATTTAGTATTTTGAATTACTATTCTACGATTGCTGGTTTCGGAGAAAATTGAAATATTCATTTTGCGGTAAACGCAGTACGTTATCCAATGTTATTCTTATGGGGAATAAAAAAATACTATTTCTCTCTTTTTTAGTGGTCAATTTCATTCAAACTTGCTTTGCTTGTCAAATTAGCATTGACCAACAGAGGAAATTCGAAATATGTTGCCCTTTAATAACCCTGGGGAGGAGGAATAGGGGGCATTTCCCCTCTTAAAACCACGAGTGTAGCAATGGATTCTGTAGTGCCTCCAAATCAGGGATTTGGGTGGATGTTTTTTAAAACAACTTTTTTACAAGATTTTCTGTACATTCAACCGTGCTATATTTAGTAAATAACAAGTAATTTATTCATTAAAGTTGGGCTAAAAGGGAGAAAGTATGTGTCAGTTTCCTGATACCGTTTATTTATTTCGTAATAAACGATACGATAATTATCGGATTTAGAATATCGAAATATCCCAACACTGTACAGTACAATGTTATATTTCGATACTCATCAAAAGATTGATACATTAAAAAGTTGTTCGTTTCTCTACGCACTGTGCCATGATTTTTAATCAGTTGTTTGTTTTGTACTAATATTACCTTTTCTTATCATGAGACTTTCCCCCTATCGTTTCGGTTGGTTTGTAGAAAGAAGTTCCTATATGTTGGTGGTGTGATATACAATGGACATTGGACTATCGGGGATTTTCATTTTATTCGTAGGTTTTAATTAAGTCTTTTCAAGAATCATTTATAGATAGTAACAATTATCGGATTTGGATGCTTGGTGTATATCTTTGGAGAGGGTGGGGGGTTGTAGAATGACCAACAACAAATTGACAGATAAAAAATTTAAAATATAACATTGGTTCTTCATTATTTATTAAATACAATATTTTTGGTTTAAATATCGAACTTAACAAGTATTGGGTTAAATATCTAAAAGATATCTGTTATAAACAATCTTTTTGGCTGAGTCCTTCTTGTAGCATAGTGCGTTGGAACACAGCTTGCGTATAAAACTAGTTTGCCTTATGAATTACAGACTTTTAAATGTCGATATTTTCAAATTTGTCCCTTATTTGGAGCTATAAAGTAAATGGGTTATATGTTTCAATGCAACTTTATCTCCTGTACATCAAATTTAATTTAGACACATAAATAAATGGTCAACAATATTGATCCACAATGTGTTTACAGCCTTCTGCAAAACCTTTCTTGAATCAGTCCTACTCAAAACAGTCCAGAACAAAACATAGATAAACGTTCTCATATTTTCAATTTTTTTCAGGTTTGTTTAACAGCTGAACTTACAGTCCTTGAGAGCAGAAAGATTGGTAAGTTGTAAGTGAAATTAAATAACAATTACAATTGTAATTATTTTGCTTCTAGCTGATAGCTATCATATTCTAAACGTCAAATTTTTAACAAATATGAAAACTAAGTACGATAGCCGTCACTTTGTATTATCTGCATAATGTCTCTTAAATGAAAGGTAGTTATGCCTAGATTTATTATCACGCATCTAAACTATAATTTATCACAGTGCTTCATCGTACCAGAGGTCTTTGAGGCCTTCGAAATTCCCATATTGACCCTACAGAGTGTATTTAATTTTGATCTGCTTGGTAAACAAATGTTCATCTGCAGACAACACCAACTCTAAACCCCTGCACCATTCAAATACCCCCGTCGCAGCAAACCTGCATACTCAGCGAATTTCCAATGGAGATATAAATGTCTTAATACTACATAAAGCCACTTATCAAGTTTCATAAAAATATATTCACAAGTAAGCGATATATACAATTTTAATTATTCTCCATAAGAATAACATTGGGGCTGAGTATGCAGGTTTGCTGCAACAAGGAACACAAAAAATGGGTTTTTATGCTAATATCAATATAACTGAAGTAGGTGAAGTCATATACCAGTTTTTAGCGAATTTCCCCTATAGGGAAGAAGCTATTACCGTAGTCGGCATGGTAAGACCTAGGCCCGGGACCATGATAACTTTTCGTTTTGAGGTCCCCAGACCCCAAAAACACCATTCGTTCGAAACTGTATATATATATATATATATATCTATATATATATATATATCTATATATATATATATATATATATATGTGTCCGTGAGCACGATAACTCTCGTAAAAATTATCCGATTTTGATGAAATTTGGTATAAACGTGTAAAGCAACATTTATGACTTTAAGTTCGAAAACCAGCCAGATCGCTCCACCCGAAGGGGTATTTTGGAAGGGTTTTGTACCCCAAAAATGGGTTTTTTGAATTTTTCACATATAATTTTTGAGATATTCAAACTTTGATTTTGACCATTGGTTTCAGCTTAAAAAAACACACAATTTGGTATTTTGATCATTTCTCTACGTCAATTGGTTACCGAGATATTGAAAGTGCTAAACACAGTACGTTGTCTAATGTTATTCTTATGGAGGAAAAGAAAAATTTTATATCTCGCTTATTTATGAACGTATACTGACGAAACTTGGTATATGGCTTCATCTGGTTGTGGTCTATTGATATTTGCTCAAAAAAACTATTTTTAACCAAAGGCTCCCGTAGCAGCAAACCTGCGTACTCAGCCCCATGTTATTCTTATGGAGAATAAGTAACGTGTTATTTCGCTTCATTATGAAAATAAATTAATGAAATTTGGTATGTGGCTTTACCTACATGAGTTATATTGATATTTGTATAAAACCCCATTTTTTGTGTTCCTTGCTTCAGCAAACCTGCATACTCAGCCGCCATGTTATTCTTATGGAGAATAATTAAAATGTCATAAATTGTTTATTTATGAATGTATATTGATGAAACTTGATATGTGGCTTTATGTGGTATTAAGATACATATATATGCATTGGAAATTCGCTGAGTACGCAGGTTTGCTGCTACGGGGGTATTATTAATTTATGTTCATAATTAAGGGAGACATAGCATTTAATTATTATCCATAAGAATAACATGGTGATGAGTACGCAGGTTTGCTGCTACGGGATCCTTTGGCAAAAAATTATTTTTTCGAGCAAATATCAATAGACCACAACCAGATGAAGCCATATACCATTAGAATACCAAGAATAACATTAGACAACGTACTGTGTTTAGCACTTTCAATATCTCGGTAACCAATTGACGTAGAGAAATGATCAAAATACCAAATTGTGTGTTTTTTTAAGCTGAAACCAATGGTCAAAATCAAAGTTTGAATATCTCAAAAATTATATGTGAAAAATTCAAAAAACCCATTTTTGGGGTACAAAACCCCCCAAAATACCCCTTCGAGTAGAGCGAGCTGGCTGGATTTCGAACTTAAAGTCATAAATGTTGCTTTACACGTTTATACCAAATTTCATCAAAATCGGATCATTTTTAAGAGAGTTATCGTGCTCACGGACACATATATATATATATATATACAGTTTCGAACGAATGGTGTTCTTGGGGTCTGGGGACCTCAAAACGAAAAGTTATCATGGTCCCGGGCCTAGGTCTTACCATGCCGACTACGGTAATAGCTTCTTCTCTATAGGGGAAATTCGCTAAAATGAGGGGTTAGGGGGATTTGTAGTCCAAAAATGGGTTTTTGTTTTTTCAACTAATTTGAGAGTATTCTTTATTTTTGAGTATTTACATTTTTGCTAAAGTAGGTATTATTTAAGTGAAGTCCTATTATTTATATTTAAGAAGGTTTTTGGAATTCATGTAGTGAAATGGAAAATCAAAAAACGTGTAATCATGACAACCCCCAACAAATTGGGTACCAAAAGATTATTTACAATTCCTGTATGTGAAGAATGCATTAAATCAACTTAAATAAACAACTGTTATAAATAATCTTTATATAAAGCCAAACCGTCCCTGGAGTTTTTGAGAAAATGAGAGGAAAAATATTAGTATTTTGATACAATATCTCCAAATATCATATATGATATTATACGATCACTTTAAAACATTAGTAAATTTCCTTTGGAAAGTGAACTATTAGCATGACTCGAACGGTGAAACTTAAGCCTAGGACCACCATAGAAGTTCCTAACGTGATCCCCTGAACACATTTTGGGGGGTCGTTCAAAATTTTATATATACAGTATATATATATGTGTGTGTGTGTGTGTGTGTGTGTGTGTGTGTGTGTGTGTGTGTGTGTTTGTGTGTGTGTTTGCACTCTAGCGGTCACATTTTTTATCCGATTAACTTCAAATTTGGTAGGGACGTTCCTTTCTGTAATCAGTTGGACATGTTCGTTGGGCAAAACAATCGGAAAACTCCAAACCCCTTTTTTGGGGATTAATCTTTCAAATTTTGAATTTTTGGGCCCAAAAAGGGTCAGAAAAGCCCCGGATCTAAAATTAATGCATGTAAAAAGATGGGAATTAAGAAGGCGAAAGTTTTAAGCCCTCTCTCGTCATTCTAGCATACATATTTACCGGATTATTAAAGAAAATGTGTTTAGACTAAACATAGTACACAGTACATTGTTTTATGGGGTTTTTACAGCGTGCTGCGTGCGAACTCGTTTATATTTAAAACGCTGGTTTTGGAATTCATGTAGTGAAATGGAAAATCAAAAAACTTGTGTAATCATGACAACCCCCAACAAATTGGATACCGTTCCAAAAGATTATTTACAATTCCTGTTTGTGAAGAATGAATTAAATCAACTTAAATAAACAACTGTTATAAATCATCTTTATATAAAGTCAAACCGTCCCTGGAGTTTTTGAGAAAATTAGAGGAAAAATATTTGTATTCTGATACAATATCTCCAAATACCATATATAATATTATACGATCACTTTAAAACTCATTTTGCAATATTAGAGTTTATTCAACGGTGTGATTTTATCTATATCTATAAAAGAGGAAGTATGTATGTATATATGTATGTAGCCTATGGACTCCGAAACCGCTCGACAGATTGTGATGAATCTTTCAGGCATTATTAAGCATTATTCAAGGATGGTTTGTGTGAAGTTTGGTGCAAATATGTCCAAAGGGCTCCGACCCAGAGGGCATACAAGGGTGCAGTGTCAGGTTTTAGAAATTTAGTGTTTACAAAATTAACAGCTGTAATTAAAAAAATTCAAAGTTTTGGGCGCAGCAACGCGCGCCGGGTAACTGCTAATTTGAATATTAAAATGAAATTGGGTGAACAAATGAAGCTGCTAGGCAAAGCTAGTATATATCTAACTACAGGATACACCGTATTTTCTTTTCTTTTAGCGAATTTCCCCTATAGGGAATAAGCTATTACCGTAGGTCTCATGGTAAGACTTAAGCCCGAGACCATGATAACTTTTCATTTTGATGTCCCCAGATGCAAAAAACACCATTCGTTCAAATTTATATATATATATATAAATATATATATATATATATATTTATATATATATAAATATATATATAAATATATATATATATTTATATATATATAAATATATATTATATATATTTATATATATAAATATATATATATTTATATATATATATATTTATATATTTATTTATATATATGTGTCCGTAAGCACGATAACTCTCGTAAAAAAGGTCTGATCTTAATTAAATTTGGTACAAATGTGTAAAGTACGATTTATTTGAACGAGTTCGAAAACCAGATGAATCGCACCATCCGAAGGGGGGTTTTTGGGGGGTTTTGTACCCAAAAAATGTGTTTTTTGGGGTTTTCACATGTAGTTTTAATATAAATCAAATTTTAATTTATACCATTGAATTCAGCTTTAAAAAACAAACAATTTGGTATTTTGATCATTGCTCTACGTCAATTGGTTACCGAGATATTGAAAGTGCTAAACACAGTACGTTGTCTAATGTTATTCTTATGGAGAAAAGGAAAAATTGTATATCTCGCTTATTTATGAACATAAACTGGCGAAATTTGGTATATGGCTTGATCTGGTTGTGGTTTATTGTTGTTTGCACAAAAAAACATTTTTTTACCTATGGTTCCTGTAGCAGCAAACCTAGGTACTTGGTCCCCATGTTATTCTTATGGAAAATACTTAAAATGTTATATATATCGCTTATTTATAAATGTATATGGATGAAACTTGGTATGTGACTTCACTAAGATGAGTTATATTGATATTTGCATAAAAACCCATTATTTTGTGTGCCTTGTTGCAGCAAACCTGCGTACTCATGCCCAATGTTATTCTTATGGAGAATAATAAATATTTTAAATATCGCTTGTTTGTGAATACATTTCTTATGAATCCTGTTAAGTGTTTTAATGTGTTATGTTATATATTCATTGGAAATTCGCTGAGTATGCAGGTTTGCTGCGACGGGGGGTATTTAGTTTATACTATCGTGCGGTCGGCATTACCTGAAGCTGGATGCACGTCTCAAGAAGTAAGTAAGTTTGTATACTAACTTTAAATTTGTGCAACAGCAGTTGTTATTCTCAAACATGTTACAGAGAATGACCTAGTGTACCAAGAAGGTGCGGCGGTGAGGCAGCGGTTGACTGAGGTACGTCAGTTCCTGCTGCCAGTGGCTGAACCACAGTGGGACCAGCTGATACGCCACTACGGCAGACTGGTGATACCTATCAATGCAGCCTCCGATACATGTCGCAACCACAGTCAACACCTTCTGAATAGCTTCCTGGACCAGGAGATCTGGGCACTCAGGAGTGAGTAGTGTGCGATCAACGTGAAAAAAACTAACCTGACCTGAACTGCCAGCCTAGTGTTAACTATTATTAACAATCTAACCTAACCTGACCTATCCTAGGCTAACATAGTCCCCTCAAGCAGAAGAGGCAACACTTAGCTAACCTGACCTGACCTTAGCCTAGCCTAACCTAACACATATTATTTAGTGTAGAAAAGCACAATATTTTATCCAGAGTGTAGGCCCTACCAAATATTTCAAATTCATCTCTCATCGTCTGTAGTCTTTACATGTATATTTTTTAAATTCAAGCTTTTAGGTAGTAAAATCAGATAGTGCGTGGATTTACAAAAATAAGTGTTAGGTTTTCCCTTCAGCTTACGCTATTACACATGTCAAATAATACATCACAAAATTTTGAGAAGGTTCGAAACTGGGCCTAGCTGTCATTTGTCATTGGGCGATTAATTAATGATGCTTTCTAAGAACAGGTCGATAGTAACAGAACCAGGGTTTAGACCATTCCCGATCAAAACGTTAAAAAATGCCACTGGCGTAGACAGAATAAAATACAGTATATTTTGACCAAACACAAAAGTTGAATGCGCTCAATCGATTAGTCTGAGAAATATCAAATAGTTTTCCTGTAGAGAATATAAATTACTAGTTTTTTATGCCAAACTCTTATTTGACTACCCTGTGCAGTGATAGACGCCAGCAGCAAGCTGGGCCTTCAGTCGGGGATACTAGACGGTCATCTCCACAACTTGGGCAACTACGCAGAATGTATTAGTGTTGAGGAACCAAGCAGCATGTTTCGAGGACAACACTGCGTCTTGGAAACAACAGGTGTTCTGCCCAATGAGATCGCCGATATCGTCATTCGTGAGGTGATAACCTAGACTGACCTGACCTAACCCAACCCAACGTAACTAACCTAATCAAACCTAGCCTAGCCTAGCCTAATCAAACGCTAACGAAATCTGACTTAACTTAATCTACCATAACATATCACCAGAGATCTCAATTTTTCTTTCGTAAAATTAACATCTTACAATTATTTAACCTAATCGTAAGTTTTCATAAAAAAATTAACATAACCTAACCTAATTATCCTAGCCTTACACAGATGGTACAGTGACACTATATGTTACAGCCAAAGGGGAATGAGTAATATATCAAACTATGGGAAACAAAAATAACTTACTAATATATTTGTTATAAAATGTTAAATAACTAAATATATTTGAGGGCCCAACAACTCTATAAAAATAATGCTTTAGTTTACAGTATCCAGTCTTTCATAAATATGATGGCAAATATTATTAAATCTCCATAATTAATATTCTAGTATTTTTAAAACATTTTAGACCACCAAGATGGCGGTCATACCAAAATGGGCTTCACCAGCTGCAATGCTGAAGTAATAGGGATGCCCAGTCAATTTTGTAGCGAATTTCCCCTATAGGGAAAAAGCTATTACCGTAGTCGGCATGGTAAGACCTAGACCTGGGACCTTGATAACTTTTCGTTTTGAGGTCCCAGATGCCAAAAACACCATTCGTTCAAAACTGTGTGTGTATATATAAATATATACACAAACCGATGAATATGAATTGTAGCTTGGCCTCACATCGCTTTCTTACAATTTTATATGTATATATATATATATACATAGTACCCTTAAGGAATTTCTTTATTTTTCTGACTACATGTTTCGGGACCTAAGCCCATCATCATGGTCAACAAATACCTAACCTAGTTTTACAGTATTAAAAATATTACAAAAACAGACACATAAGTAAAAAGTTTTGTATCCATCTATCCTCATTTTCCTTATCTTTTCAAATATTGGATTACTCGTACTAACTTGAGTATTTAGTAATTCCTGAGGCATTTCTTTGTGAGTGACAAAGATATTCAATTCTTCTGCTGAGTTCATTTTCTCGCCTTTGGACATATAGCTCATTATCGTTAAATTCTCGTCTATGCTCTTATAACTATGGTTTGTTGTCAGGAGATGCTCAGCAAAGTTGGATTTCATTGAGGTTTTGCGTTAAAATTGTATTGGTTTCTAGATGATGTATGTAGATATCAGAAAGTAGTCCTGAGAGAGGCGATCCCATAGCTAATCCATGTTCTTGTTGGTAAAAGGTCGACTTGAATTCAAAATAGTTTTGGTTGGTGAATATTTTTGTGAGTTTAATTAAATCCTTAATGCTCTGATGACTAAGTGTGTTATTAGCAAATTTCCCCTATAGGGAAGAAGCTATTACCGTAGGTCTCATGGTAAGACTTAAGCCCGAGACCATGATAACTTTTCATTTTGAGGTCCCCAGATGCCAAAAACACCATTCGTTCAAATTTTTATATATGTATATATATATATGTGACCGTAAGCACGATAACTCTCGTAAAAAAGGTCCGATCTTAATGAAATTTGGTACAAATGTGCAAAGTACCATTTATTTGAACGAGTTCGAAAACCAGATGAATCGCACCATCCGAAGGGGGGTTTTTGGGGGGTTTTGTACCCCAAAAATGAGGTTTTTGGGGTTTTCACATTTAATTTTAATTTAAATCAAATTTTAATTTATACAATTGAATTCAGCTTAAAAAAACAAACAATTTGGTATTTTGATCATTGCTCTACGTCAATTGGTTACCGAGATATTGAAAGTGCTAAACACAGTACGTTGTCTAATGTTATTCTTATGGAGAAAAAGGAAAATTGTATATCTCGCTTATTTATGAACATAAACTGGCAAAATTTAGTATATGGCTTGATCTGGTTATAGTTTATTGTTGTTTGCACAAAAAAACAATTTTTCGCCTATGGCTCTTGTAGCAGCAAACCTAGGTACTCGGTCCCCATGTTATTCTTATGGGAAATACTTAAAATGTTATATATCGCTTATTTATGAATGTATATGGATGAAACTTGGTATTTGACTTCACTAAGATGAGTTCTATTGATATTTGCATAAAAACCCATTATTTTGTGTGCCTTGTTGCAGCAAACCTGCGTACTCATCCCCAGTGTTATTCTTATGGAGAATAATTAATATTTTAAATATCGCTTGTTTGTGAATACATTTCTTATGAATCCTGTTAAGTGTTATAATGTGTTATGTTATATATTCATTGGAAATTCGCTGAGTATGCAGGTTTGCTGCGACGGGGGTATTTTTCTTTAGATCTTCTTCTAATATTCTGATTGTTTCATTAGGAGGAATGTTCGTGTACATGTCTTTTATATCGAATGATATGAAAATGCAATTATCTGGAATATTTATATCTTTGATTTGGTTAACTAGATCTACAGTGCTTTTTACTAAATAATTATTTTTCCATATAAAGCTATTCTTAATTTTATTGTTTAAAAACTTACAGAGATTTAAAAACTACGGGCCTCATCGGAATATTATGTTTGTGGGTTTTAGGTTGTCCTTTAAGCTTTGGGGCTCTTGGATTTATAACCTTAAGTCGCTCACAAAGAAATACCTCAGGAATTACTAAATACTCAAGTTAGTACGAGTAATCCGAAAAGATAAGGAAAATGAGGATAGATGGATAGAAAACTTGTTTATCAAAGTAAAACATCTGCTAAATAATTTCCTTACGTGTCTGTTTTTGTAATATTTTTAATATTTTAAAACTAGTTTAGGTATTTGTTGACCATGATGATGGGATTAGGTCCCGAAACATGTAGTCAGAAAAATAAAGAAATTCCTTAAGGGTACTTAGTTTAAATAATGTTTAATTTGATTATTATTATATTAGTAGCCCTAACAAATGAATGCAATATAAATATACCGGGGTGTATATATATATATATATATGTGTGTCCGTGGGTGTGATAACTCTCGTAAAAATGGTCTGATTTTGTTTAAATTTGGTACAAACATGTAAAGCAACATTTATAACTTTAAGTTCGAAAACCAGCCAGATCGCTCTATCCATAAGGGAATTTTGGGGGGGTTTTGTACCCCAAAAATGGGTTTTTTAGTTTTTTACATATAATATTTTAGTAAATCAAATTTTACTTTTCTCCATTGTATGTGGCTTAAAAATACTAACAATTTGGTGTTTTTATCATTTCTCTACGTCAATTGGTTACAGAGATATTGAAAGTGCTAAACACAGTATGTTGTAAAATGTTATTCTTATGGAGAATAAGAAAAATTGTATATCTCGCTTATTTATCAACTTATCCTGACAAAACTTGGTATTATTGCTTTATATCGTTGTGGTCTATTGATATTTGCACAAAAATAGATTTTTTGCCGATAGTTCCCGTAGCAGCAAACCTGCATACTCAGTCCCCATGTTATTCTTATGGAGAATAAGTAAAATGTAATGTCTCCCTTAATTATGAACATAAATTAATAAAACTTGGTATGTGGCTTTACCTAATTGGGTTATATTGACATTTGTATAAAAACCCATTTTTTTGGTGTTCCTTGTTCCAGCAAACCTGCATACTCAGCCACCATGTTATTCTTATGGAGACAAATTAAAAATGTGATAAATAGTTTATTTATGAATGTATATTGATGAAACTTGGTATGTGGCTTTTTGTGGCATTAAGATACATGTATATGCATTGGAAATTCGCTGAGTATGCAGATTTGCTGCTACGGGGGTATTTTCTATGGTCTGTGGTACAGACATGATTGTTTCAGGGCTACCCATACATAGGCCGTGATGGAATGTTCTCCTTGTGTGTGCCGTCCTCCTGCTCTGACCACGACGTCAACACTCACGTAGACATCGCCCTCTCCACTCTTGGTGCGAAGTCCAAGTCGTACCTGGATGAACTAGAGTTGTCCACCGACATCACGAAAATCAGCTGCTCCTCCGCAGATGGCATTCCGTTCAGGACGAAAGACTACTGCGCCACGTAAAGTAGCTACTAATCATCTAATGTGTGTGGATCGAAGGGTCAATTTGTTCCCCTTTCTCCTTTTTTCTTCTGATTTTAATATTTTTGGTCAAGCATAATTTTGTTTACGTTGTTTTTTTGTGATCGCTAATAAATACAAATATACACTTCATTAGGAACTTGTCCTCTCATAAAAATCAGGTGAGAATGGTGAAATATGGGAAATTGTGCGAATTATGAGCTGTAGTATGGGAAATTACACGATAATGTTTAACCGAAAACAGGTACCTTAATACAAGTAATATATGATTGTTGGTTTGTTTTCAAACTGAATCTCGGGATCCTGTAGGAGGTTTGCAGCGCAAAAAATAGATTGGTGAAAACAAAAACCTAGATTATGGGAAAATGAATTTTCGTTAATAAATCTGATATGAAAATTTGATCTTTTGGCATTGGAGGTTCAAAATAAAAGTGTGAATAACCACTGTCAAAGTAGCAACAAGTGTGATTTCATGAAAACTAGAGGAATTCTAACATGCAGACAATAGGTATATGAGCGAAAGACATTTGCTTGCTATGGGGGGGGGAGGTGTAGTGAGAAATTACTCCTGGGCTATTTAATACACTGATTGACCTTCTCCGGGCAAAGCTTGCCCCCAGTAATTTCTATCTGAAGTACAATTAGTTTAGCTGTAGAGTTGATCCTAAATGACAGCGTCCTAAAAGAATAAGGAACACTGTTGGGATATATAAGTGTTATTTAAGTTATATTACCATGTGTAAGTGTTACGTTAACAGCTTACTGGGTTTTTACACCTGTTACGATTTTTTTTTAACTCTAATAAAATATATGCATTCTATAATTTTAAACAGTAGTTTTAACCTATATTTCTTTGCGATTTCAGGTTTGTTTTTGCCTTCCTAATATTCGTAGTGTTGCTAGCAACAATCACTGGAGCAAAGTCAGGTAAGCAATAATAAGAACTAGTAAGACACAATGAATAGTAAATTGACTTCTTATATACTTAATTTGTTAGCATTATATTTTCATTTTCAAATTAAATAATCCCAAATAACTGGAATGCATTCTTAAAAGTATAATTTACTAGTGAATTTCCTTTGGAAAGTGAACTATTAGCATGACCCGCACGGTGAAACTTAAGCCCTGGACCACCATAGAAGTTCCTAATGTGACCCCCTGAACACGTTTTGGGGGGTCGTTCAAAATTATATATATATATATATATATATATATATATGTCTGTGTGTGTGTGTGTGTTTGCACTCTAGCGGTCACATTTTTTGTCCGATTTACTTCAAATTCGGTAGAGATATTCGTTTCTGTAATCAGTTGGACAAGTTCGTTGGATTAATCTTTAAAACTTTTTGTTATTGGGCCCAAAAAGGGTCAGAAATATGCCCCGTATGTAAAATTAATGCATGTAAAAAGATGAGAATTAGTGAGGTAAAAGTTTTAAGCCCTCTCTCGTCATTCTAGCATACATATTTACTGACTTATTAAAGAAAATGTTTATCGACTAAACACAGCTAGTACGTTGTCTTAAGGGGATTTTACACTAGAAAAGCCTGTTCCTTTGTTAGAGTACTTTTATCAACCCCAGCAACCTCACGCCTACTTTCAAGCCTGTCTGGACCTTCTAGCATTATAATGCACAAAATTGTATTTCGAGCTTTGCAGGTAAATGAAACCAGGAGCATCAGAACAGCCAAAAAATAACTTTTCAGATTTCAATAAAAATTGGAATAAATGTATATTATTACACTGGTTTGGAGTTTTAAAAGTTGTTATGTGGAAATTCACTTCCCTCACGTCAGCGTGCTGCGTGCGAACTCGTTTTTATTTTGAACATTTTTTGCAGGTTGGCTGTCCTGCTTTTCTCTGTCTACCAACTTTAAAGAGTTGATGGATACGAGCACACCTCCAGGGGACATTTCTTGTATACGTGGCCTCAAGATAATTTTAATCTTACAAATTATACTAATTCACAGAATCTTACCCATCTTAGCTTTGCCTAACCAACATATTTGGACTGTGCTAAAGGTATTTTTATAATCAAAAATAAATAAAATAGCGAAATGTTTAAAGATAAGACAGCTGAACAGTCTACCTTCATTACTCAAAATGTGCGCATGTTTCAGGAACTAAACGCTCTTTTAAAAATAATGCGCATAAATGACATATCATTTGCTCAGGATTAGGGATGAGTCGATTCTCGATACCACTGATTCTTGGACATTGGTATCGGTATCGAAATTCATTTGTTCAATGTCGATACCGATACCATCGATACCCCCGCCGTTTACCCGCGCTACGAAGTGCACGGGAAGAGATACTCCCGGCGTTTACCTGTGCTACTAAAGGCCCGGGGAGTGTTTGGGTCGGCGGCAAAAAATCTTACCTTGGAGATAAAAAAGGAAGAGGGATGGAAGGGGAGGGGTTGGGTTTGGTTGAAAGCAACAAATCAGTCGGCTGACCAACATTATTTCCTTGAGTCATTATCTTACAACAAAGTTTTTTCCATTATGAATTTTTAATAAATAGTTTTTGTTTTCTATATTACTATAGCATATTAGTGAAATTAACATTAAACTATGTAAAAAATTGCATTCAAAGATTTGTTTGATAATTAACTACAAAATACTACTAAATAATTTTAATTGTACCTAACATAAATTTGCACCGGTAACTGTTTTTAACAATAGTTTTAACAACTGTAGGCACTGAAAAATCGTAGGTATCTATGGTATCAGTATCGAGAATCGAGAATAGATTTTTCTGGTATCGGTATCGGTATCGAGAATCGATGAATTTTCGTATTGACTCATCCCTATTCAGGATAAAACCAAAGGGTTGTGTCATGCAACTTTGGAATCCCTCATTGGTTATTAGTAAACTCTCATACTACTATCACATTAACAAAATCAACCAGAATTTTCCACAAGCTAAGCTTATCCCTGAAGCTTACGTTAGTGGCATTTAATGTCTGATCCCACCTTTGACATCCACTCCAATGTGAGAGAATGTGATGGGAAAAGTAACAGCCTCAACAATCCTTATGGACCAAGTGATTAATTCTTGTATTGCAATATTTTATCAGAGTTGGTAATTAAACACAATTACACTTCATTAGTGAATTTCCTTTGGAAAGTGAACTATTAGTGTGACCCGCACGGTAAAACTTAAGCCCGGGACTACCATAGAAGTTCCTAACGTGACCCCCTGAACACGTTTTGGGGGTTCGTTCAAAATGTTTTATATATATATATATATATATATATGTGTGTGTGTGTGTGTGTGTGTGTGTGTGTGTGTGTGTGTGTATGCACTCTAGCGGTCACATTTTTTGTCCGATTTACTTCAAATTTGGTAGGGACGTTCCTTTCTATAATCAGTTGGACAAGTTCGTTGGGCAAAACAATCGGAAAACTCTAAACCCCTTTTTTGGGGATTAATCTTTTAAATTTTGAGTTTTTGGGCCCAAAAAGGGTCAGAAAAGCCTCAGATGTGAAATTAATGCATGTGAAAAGATGGGAATTAGTGTGGCAAATTTTTTAAGCCCTCTCTCGTCGTTCTAGCATAAATGTTTACCGAGTTATTAAAGAAAATGTGTTTCGACTAAACACATTACGTTGTCTTATGGGGGTTTTACACTAGAAAAGCCTGTTATTCCTTTGTTAGAGTACTTTTATCATCCCCAGCAACTCACACCTATTTTTAAGCCTGCCTGGACCTTCTCCTAACATTATAATGCACAAAATTGTATTCCCAGCTTTGCAGGTAAATGAAACCAGGAGCATCAGAACAGCCAAAAATCAATGTTTTCAGATTTCAATAAAAATTGGAATACATGTATGTTTTTATACATATTTTGAATTTTAAAAGTTTTTTTGGGGAAATCCACTTCCCTCACGTCAGCGTGCAGCGTGCGAACTTGTTTGATATATTTTTATTACTTTTTCAGATGTTCGGGTGTTTTACTACGACCGCAGAGGCCGGGGCCCAAGCGCCTGACATGTTTTTCCTCCTCAGTGGTGTCGTCCTGACTTACAATTTTCTCATGAAAACTCAAAGAAGAGAGGACTTTAACTATTTATCTCACGTCTTCAAAAGATACTTTAGGTGACTAAACAACCTGAAAGCTACTTTAAGAGGAAAACACAAAGCTTTCTTTCAGGTTTAAACTTATTTAATTTACAGTTATAAGCTAGTTGTTAAGGGCTACAGACTATAGAATCCCTAACATGTATACCTGTTATCTATCTATTGACTTTTATTATTTTGTGCTCGCTATGCCACTGTTGATTTTGTTACAAAGTAACAAACTATCTGTACTACATTATAGATACGTTTGTGTCCGTAAGTTGGACAAACTAGCAAATATTTACATAACAAATTTGCAAGTTTATGTAAATATTTCTTTCCCCTCGGAGTGAGCCCTAATAGCGCTCACTGACACGGGTGTTTTTGTTACAGAGTGACCCTAGTGCTCACTGACACGGGTGTTTCTGTTACAGAGTGACAATAGTGTTCACACACACACAGGCACAGGTTATTAGTGAATTTCCTTTGGAAAGTGAACTATTAGCATGACCCGCACGGTGAAACTAATAGAAGCCCGGGAAACTAATAGCATAAATATTTACCGAGTTATTAAAGAAAATGTGTGTCGACCAAACACAGTACGTTGTCTTATGGGGATTTTACATTAGAAAAGTCTGTTATTCATTTGTTGGTGTACTTTTATCATTCCCAACAAACTCACGCCTACTTTAAAGCCCGACTGGACCTTCTCCTAACCTTATAATGCACAAAATTGTATTCCCAGCATTGCAGGTAAATAGAACCAGGAGCATCAGAACAGCCAAAAAAATCAATGTTTTCAGATTTGAATAAAAGTTGGAATAAATATATGTTTTTAACTGATTTTGAGTTTTTATAGTTTTTTATGTGGAAATTCACTTCCCTCACGTCAGCGTACCGCGTGCGAACTCGTTTAATTATAGTGTGACCATAGTGCTCATTGACAGTGATTTTCAAGTTGCAGCGTAACCCTACTTTACATAAACAATTACGTTCTCATTACAGAGTGGTCTTAGTGTTCAATGAGAGTGTTTTAGCGAATTTACCCTACAGGGAAGCTATTACCGTAGGTCTCATGGTAAGACTTAAGCCCGAGACCATGATAACTTTTCATTTTGAGGTCCCCAGAAGCCAAAAACACCATTCGTTCAAATTTTTATATATGTATATATATATATATATGTGTGTGTGTGTGTGTGTGTGTGTGTGTGTGTGTCCGTAAGCACGATAACTCTAGTAAAAAATGTCCGATCTTAATGAAATTTGGTACAAATGTGTAACGTACCATTTATTTGAACGAGTTCGAAAACCAGACAAATCGCACCATCCAAAGGGGGGTTTTGTACCGCAAAAATGTTTTTTTCTGAGTTTCCACAAGTAATTTTGTATTAAATCAAATTTTAATTTTCACCATTGAATTCAGCATAAAAAAAAAATTTAGTATTTTGAGCATTGTTCTACGTCAATATGGTTACTGAGATATTGAATGTGCTAAACATAGTACGTTGTCTATTGTTATTCTTATGGAGAAAAAGAAAAAAATGTACATCTCGCTTATTTATGAAATGAGCCTATCGATTAAAAGTCACAGGCCAATGGAGGGAAGGCCTGTCTGGAACAGGCCATTGCACCATCACCAAAGCTGTTGCTCAAAGCCCTGTGCTTGATATGACATCAGATGTCATGAGTACGGAGATGGTTTTCACTAAACCTCTTTCTGTTGGATTCTGATTCAGAGAAGAGTGGAAATCTGAGGAAGGGCCCTATTACAGGAAGGGCAGCCTTGTCTGGTACACGGACGGCTCTCTCATTGAAGGAAAATCTGGCTACGGGGTGTACAGTGAATCACCCAGTACAGATCTCTGTGCAAGTCTGGGACAACACTGTACTATTTTTCAAGCAGAAATTTGTGGCATCTTGGTTTGTGCCAATCTAGGCATTGCCAGACGCTATTGCGACAAGCATATAGTAATCTTGTCAGATTGTCAGGCTGCCCTCAAGGCTCTTGACTCCAACGAAATCAAGTCAAAATTAGTGTGGGAATGTTACAACACATTCAGAAAACTCTCAACACGCAACTCGGTGCATCTTGGTTGGGTACCTGGCCATCTAGGCATAGGTGGCAATGAATGTGCAGATAAGCTTGCTAAAAGAGGTTCCGGTATGTTATTCTTTGGTCCAGAGCCAAAAGCTGTGGCATAAGCAAAACAACTGCTTTTCACACAACAAACAAATGGTCCAGGGACTTACATCGCCAGCAATGGCAAGGTTACACTGGACAATCACTTGGCAAAAGGCTGCTAGCAGACACTAGGTCTTACTTCACTAACTGGTTGGTGGGGTTGGGTAGAGGTCGGGTTAAGCAGTTGATTGCTTTGATAACTGGACACGGCCACTTCAGGAAACATCTCCACACTCTCGGACTCAGAAATAAAAGTCAGGTGTGTAGACTTTGCAATCAGTCTGAAGAGACTGCCAAGCACATCATACTGGATTGCGAGAGACTCGGGGCAAGGAGAAGGGCTCTGTTTGGTTGTAAGCAACCAGGTGATGAAAAGGACGTTAGTATTGCTAAAAAACTCCTGGATCTCGTAAAGGGTACGGGCATTGGTTTGTCAAACTAACGGACTCGGGACACACAATAAGCTTCGGTTGACGTGTGAGGATCTTTGAATCTTTGGATCTCTGAATCTGTCCCTTCAACAACACATAAACACGCACACATATTTATGAACATAAACTGACGAAAAAGTTGTTATATGGCATCATCTGGTTGTGGTTTATTGTTGTTTGCACAACAAACATTTTTCGCCTATGGTTCCCGTAGCAGCAAACCTAGGTACTTAGTCCCCATGTTAATCTCATGGAAAATAACTAAAATGTTATATATCGCTTATTTATGAATGTATATGGATGAAACTTGGTGTGTGACTTCACTAAGATGAGTTCTATTGATAGTTTCATAAAAACACATTATTTTGTGTTCCTTGTTGCAACAAACCTGCGTACTCATCCCCAAAGTTATTCTTATGGAGAATAATTAATATTTTAAATATCGCTTGTTTGTGAATGTATTTCTTATAAATCCTGTTAAGTGTTTTAATGTGTTATGTCATATATTCATTGGAAATTCGCTGAGTATGCAGGTTTGCTGCGACGGGAGTATTTTGTTACAGATTGACCATAGTGCTCACTGGCACTGGCTTTTCTGTTATAGAGTGATCTTAGTGCTCACTGGCACTGGCTTTTCTGTTATAGAGTGATCTTAGTGCTCAGTGGCACTGGCTTTTCTGTTATAGAGTGATCTTAGTGCTCACTGGCACTGGCTTTTCTGTTATAGAGTGATCTTAGTGCTCACTAGCACTGGCTTTTCTGTTATACAGTGATCTTAGTGCTCACTAGCACTGGCTTTTCTGTTATAGAGTGATGTTAGTGCTTACTGGCACTGTTAATTTTGTTACAGAGTGACCCCAGTACTTGCTGCAGTTACGTTTTTTAATGCTACTTTAATGATTCACTCATCCTTCGGCCCCCTATGGCTCAGGATCGTAGCAGTCCTTGAGAACAAATGCCACGTGAACTGGTGGAGCAGTCTGCTGCACATTAGCAATCTGGTCAACCCTGACTACACGGTAACCTACTATTGTGTGACTAACAGTTAATAACTGCGTACCGCTATGAAATGTCCGCTTTTGCGTACCGCTATGAAATGTCCGCTTTTTTAGTTGTGCCAGGAGTTAAAACAAGATTTGTATTTACTACCTAGACCGAGCACCTTTCGTCGCTCCAATAACAATATTTTCACCATAACATAGCAACTTTTTAAGGCAACTGGGGCGGATTCCTAAGATTGGAAAAACGTATCCATATACTAATAATGTGGATTGGCGCAGGAGCAAATTTGAAGAGCCGTTTTTGAGCCTTTTAGGTATAGTTTTTCATCGTAAGTATAAAGTGACTACTTTCGTGGCCATTGGAACAGATTCATGAAACTTGGGGAGGGGGAAACGTATTCGGAATATTGTTGGTCCCCTACAACGTAGTGTGGTGTGTGAGTTGCTATTAGGAGCCTTTTTCGCAATCAGCTGGAACACCATAAATAGAACCAGGAACATCAGAACAGCTAAAAATCAGATATTTTTAAAATTTCCATACACATTTGGATAAGTGAATTTTTCATTCTGTTTTAAGTTTTTAATGTGAAAATTTGATTTCCTCTCAACGTGCTGTGGGCAAACTCATTTTTTGAGCTTGTTTATTTCCAGTGCGTGGTCCAGAGTTGGCACTTGGCCTGTGACTTCCAGTTTCATTGTTTGGCTCCCTTGTTGCTTCTTCTGCTCATACACCGACCGAGGCTGGGGTTGATTATCACGACTTTGTGCTTCCTCTTGTCTACGGCAGCAAAGACAGCTGTGGCCTTCTATCTGCAACTGTCATCAGGATATTTGGTTGCGCTTGGGTAAGTTATAAGAGTCAGGAGACTGAACTGATTCTAATAGTGACCACTGGGAGGTATCCGGGATAGCTTATTTTCAACAATTGGCGAGTCCTGTGGATATCCATTGTGACCAGCACTTTCACTTTGGTACCCCTTGGTTATCCTGGGCCGATTTCTTAAAATCTGAATTTCTGAGACTTGGATAACTAGTATGACAAGGCTCTTTGAGGAAATAACGAATATTCGTTGCCGGTCCGATGCCACCTGAGTGGGAAGAGAGTGCCTATAGAAGACAAACTCTTGAGAGTACTCTTCAGGGGGCGAACGGTCCTGGGAAAAGAACTCTCCAGTAGATTCTGGGAGTTTGATGGGTTGAAGGACTTCTTGGAATGGAAGGTCCTCCACCAATTGCTTAGAGGAGACAACCGGGAATTGGCATGCGGAGACACCACTCCTAACCCGTGCTATTTATATATTCTCTGAAATCCATTCCTTCCAGTGGCTGTACAGTTGTGAATCCCTATGAAAATGTGCCTACTAGCCATAGTGAAAACCTCCTTCTTATTCATCCCATCTTACATCTATCTTTCAGTTTATGATGTACCGGTTTTCTAAGGATTTTAACATTGACTATAAATTTAATCTCAAATGACATGGTTATAAAATGGATTTAATCCAAAATAATATCAGCTTCTACTTTATTGATTTCATTCCAACCAGTCATGTTTAAAGATTTTAAACTGTGGTAAATTGCTTTATGGAAATATTAACAAAATGGTCGTGTATATGAATGTATCTGTCTGATTTTTTAACCTCCTTAAATATAATTATAATAAGATTGAGTTTCCAGTCTTATTAATTATTTAACAAAGAATTCAGACCTGTACTCAATAAATTTACTTGTCTATACTCGAGTGTATTTTTATTTCTAATCAATTGAATCTATGCATTCATAATTTTGTTTGGACATACAGTTTTGATTTTATACATAGAGCTCTTTCCACCAATTTTAATTTGTATTTCAGGTTCTGGGATAGGTTGACGGACATGCATATTCCAATACTCTACACGGCAACAATTCTAAGAGCACATGCCTTCATCATGGGGCTGGCGCTAGGATATCTGATATTTTATTTCAGGCATAAAAAGGGCTACATTAATCTGTCTATGGTAATTTGGTATAAATTAGATCTTAGCTTTCTGTAGTCTAAAAAAAGATTTTATCGTCAAAAGTGAGTGTGCAATCGCATACACTTTGTTGACCTACAACGTTTTTGACTATGTGGGCTTACAAATTCTGCTAAAAAATCAGAAAATCTTGGAATTCCCGGAGAATTTGTCAGTTGGTTCAAATTATACCTGGCGAAAACATATCAGTTGACAGAGAGATTACATAAAAAATTACTATGGTTCAATCTAAAACAAATTAGTATAATCGAAGAAGTGAGTGGCCAAATATGGCTTCCCACAGGGATCAATACTTGGGCCCTTCTTTTTATTTAAGTCAACGATATAAACAGTGTTATACCGGAGGATTACATTTTCCTGTTCGCGGATGGCACTACTATGCTGATTCAAGATAAATATTTCCATACAATTTTTTTTAAATCAGTTACCTGGCACAGTATTTTTTAGAAAACAATCTGAGAGTCATACCAAATATAAGTGTCATAGACAAACATACACGTCAAAGAATCCCAAGGTAAGCTGTTTCATTTCAACCTTACTATTGAGTAGGATAATCTAAACTGCATGGAGTTGGGTTGACTGTAATTTTTCACTGAGCTCAAAATTCGAAAAAAATATTTTAACAATATATATTCAAACATCTTTCTACTTCAAAACATTTCAAAATATAAATCATTAAAAAACTCTGGAATTCAATCACGCTCTAGAGTAACACCAGTAAAACAGCAGTCCAGCGATTAATCGCTGGACTAATAAATTATTGTAATCAATCTACAATATTAGACTATTTATAGACACAAAACTTTCAGGCTGACTACAGGGCTGGACAGGAACGCCCACTGTGCTTAGATTAATTCAAAACTCACAAAGTTCTGATACTATCCGGTCTACAGCCCTTGGAAACAACATTGTTCAGCAATATGTATATGGTCATCCCTCCATGAAGGCGGATAGGTACAACTATAGAGGGAGGCAGGGCTGCAACGAGGGGGGGGAGCAACCGAGACACTTTGCCCCAGACTCCCAAATTCCAGGGGCCCTAGAGAGCCGATGGCCAAAAAACTACCAAGTTGATCAAAATAGGGTAGTGATGGGCGATTTGCGAACGAATCGTTCAAATAGAACGAATCATCATGTGAATTAAATGAATCATGATTCAACTTTAAAAATAACCGATTCGAGGCGCGATTCAACTCTGGTAAATATGCCATGTTCCATGTGGCTCGGTTTCGTTGAATTTGTTCGCGAATCGGTGTAGGATATGTTGTTTGTGATTCCATTGCGTTTCCGTTGAGAAATGGTGGGAGGGGGGGGGTTTGAAGCAGCAAGAAGTGGTGGGAGAAGGACAAGGACAAGAGGTCAAGAGGAAGGATCGCTTGTCGCAATCTCATTGGTTTGCGTATGCGCGGCAAACGTTTTGTGAGATCCCACAATTCCTTGCAAATTTATTTTGTTTTCACCTCTCTTTCTTTACAATGTCCTATCTGCTGATTCAATTGGACTATCAGTTCGTGAACCGATTCTTGGCATGTTTACTCAGACAGCTAGACAGCTTTGAGTATTAGCTGATCCGTCTAAACGCTTGCTTATTGGTTCTACGATAAGTGGGAAATATCCAGAATTTGGGGCTGAGCAATAATAATTTGTGATGTTCGATAGTCAAATTTAACAGGAAATTTCACTGATTCACTTGGACTATCGGTTCGCAAATCGCATATTGAGTCGTAACGTAACAGGAGGACCAAATAACCTATAACAATTGATTCGTTTACATTATACGGCGAGGATAGATTGACAGATATATAAACAAAATGAACTAAATGAATTGGTTCAAATTTTGATTCTTTTGATTCGAGTGATTCAAATGAATCGGTTCGCAAGAAGAATCGAACTGCCCATCATTAAAATAGGGGTCTCTTCGGCCCCCACAGAATTTTTTCTCCAGGCCCCAATGGCCTCGTTGCAGCCTGGAGGCAGGAATAGGTGGTCCATAACTTTAAATTATTTAAAAACCAACCTAATTATCTAATGAAAACAATTATAAAAAAGCCCTTAAAATCAAAAACATTGTAATTGTGAACAAATTAATCATAGAACTCAAGGAATATCTAATTAACAGTACGTTTTGTACCTACCTGAGTGCAGGGCCAGATATAAGCATTGGCTATATAGGTGCACGCCTAGGGGCCTGCACCACAGAAAAACTACATACTAAACCCTAAAATCTCATAGTAAAAAAGGTCGTTGATCTGGACAGTGGGTGGTAAAGGGGCCTGCACCAAGTGTTTAGCCTAGGGGCTTACATCACCTAAATCCGGCCCTGTCTGAGTGACACATGCAGTTTAAATGTACAAAAGAGTCGATAACATCATGTTGTAGTTCATTCTTAAGTATAACGTTCAGCTGACTGCATTCTACAACCCCTGATGTGTGTTACAGAGGACTGCGTGGCTAGGCTGGACTGTCACCGCCGTTGTTTTCGTCGGTCTGATGTTGGTACACAGTGATATTGTCTCACCTGATCACCAGTACGCGCCACTTCTGGACCCGCTCTTTGTCGGGCTTTCCCACCAAATTGGCTGTGCCTGCCTTTCTTGGCTCATCTTCGCTTGTCATTTTGGATGTGGAGGTAGGATCAGTAGATCAATTGAAAAATTCGTCGAATAATATTGTAGACCTTATTTGAATTTTTCGACAAGAAGAAGACAAATATTTAATTATAGTTTTATGTATGTATTATATTAGTTATTGAGTAATAATATATGTGACAAACAAGGTTTGAAGTCTTAGATTATGTAAATGTATTTTACTTTGAACTCTACAATTATTTTCAGGTGGGGTTGCAATGGCTTATAAAAAGTTTGATATGACATTTACATAGAACCAGTATAATTTAAACAGTTTTATTCCACACCATCAAATTATACCTTATTTTAAAAAAATGGTGCATCCCTGCACTTCAAACACGTATAAATGAGGCCGTGGACGAGAAAAATACAAAAAGATGAATCAGCAGTGAAGGGTCTGTTACCTGGCCACCTAAGCCCGTTCTCTCACCTTTAAGTTTTTCTTGAGGGGCTATCTAAAGAGAAGTGTTTACTCCCAAAAATATAAGAGACTTGATCTATATTAATCAAGGAATAAATAATGCTGTTTCACGAGTGACCCTAAAACGCTGTGTGCTAAAGAGAACTTAATTTTCATTTAGAGGCCAGCTGAGCAACATTTATGCCTATCTGTTTTGCTTTAAAGTTATTACAAATAAATATCCCACCTTTAATTTATTGACACATGGTAATATTTGTAATTTGTTTCTTTGTAGGTCATGTAAACAGTTTTTTGTCGTGGCCAGGGTTCCGACCCTTGTCAAAACTAGTCTTCTCAATCTTCCTTGTGCACAATAATGTTCAAGTGTTACAGTTGGCTTCAATCCAATCTGCGATCTGTTTGAAATACATGGAACAGGTAAGCTATCATTAAAGTGCTATTATAACCTTAATGATTAAACGTCATTAAAATGGTAACCTACATTTGGGAGATCGCAGTAAACTCTTCCCAAACTTGAGCATTTTACAAAAGCTAAAAATATGTTTATTTTAACTTCTACTTTCTGTCCTTAAATTCAATTTCTGAAACTCATCTTGAAAGGAATCGGTTTTAATTTAGTTTTGATTTTTTCGCCTCCGGCACGTTTTACTTTATGATAGGGAACGGTCCAAACCCTAGCTTGATGGAAATATTACCAACTCAACTGAATTAAGCTGAATGTAGGCTCAGCTGAAGGAGGGAGGGTAGGCAGAAGGGATAAAATGTATAAAAACAATCACTACACCGGAGAAAGTCATTTGTAAGTCTTGGTCCTCAGTTTCAGTCCCTAAAAGAACAATTGAAAGACTTACTCCTTGGCCTTAGTCCCTTATAAGTCAATTGTGAGACTTACTCCTTGGTCTTAGTCCCTTATAAGTCAATTGTGAGACTTACCCCTTGGTCTTAGTCCCTTATAAGTCAATTGTGAGACTTACTCCTTGGTCTTAGTCCCTTATAAGTCAATTTTGAGACTTACTTCTTGGTCTTAGTCCCTTATAAGTCAATTGTGAGACTTACTCCTTGGTCTTAGTCCCTTATAAGTCAATTGTGAGACTTACTCCTTGGTCTTAGTCCCTTATAAGTCAATTGTGAGACTTACTCCTCCTTGGTCTTAGTCCCTTATAAGTCAATTGTGAGACTTACTCCTTGGTCTTAGTCCCTTATAAGTCAATTGTGAGACTTACTCCTTGGTCTTAGTCCCTTATAAGTCAATTGTGAGACTTACTCCTTGGTCTTGGAATCATTTAAGATAAGTCAAATGTGAGATTTACTCTTTTTAGTCTTAGTCTCTTTTAAGTCAATTGAGAGACTTACTACTTTTAGTCTTAGTCTCTTTTAAGTAAATTGTGAGACTAACTCCTTAGTTTTAGTGCCTGATAAGTCAACGGTAAGACTATATTATTAGGCTTTGTACCCTAATGTTTCATTAACAGAAAATGTTAAATCTATGTCTTATTTAATTGATATATAAATATATCAATAGGATAACTAGTTAAAAACTTATAATAAAATATAGATTGGACTTACTTAATTTGCAAATATTGAATAAAAGCCAAGTTCCTACAACCATACCTAAAAGTGCTTCTTTATGATCTAAAAGCACATATTAAAACAACTGTTTTCTGTTGAACGAGAGAAAGCGCCTTTAAAGTTGAAAAGGTATATTTAAATCTTTGTTATAGTATTGTCTGCATCTGAGGGTATTGAAATATCGTAATTAATTTCAGGAGAGGCAAGAATGTATACACTGTAAACAGCGAGCAAGGAATACCATAGAGTGGCAATCCCTTTCCTTTACACAACAGAGGTGCTGAAGCCACCTTTCTGTGTTAGCAGAGGTGAAACAGGCAGCTCCACTGTCCGCCGCGACCACAATTTTTAATTTGCGGCGATTCATTCACACCGTTGAATCGACCACTTAGAGTTGAGATAAAATTCTGAAATTTGGAGATATTAAATAATACTATATCACCCTAGTAATGGTGTTTTAGAAAAATGCAAATTGAAATTGGAACAATTAAAAAAGAATATAAATATTTAGTAAAACAAGTTTTTAAAAACATTTTGGACATGAAAAAGTTGGTCGGCTGGTAAGTTTTTTATTTTTTGGTCAGATGATTTTCGTCAGCGAGAAAGTTGTTTGAAATGAACCAAATTTTAACGTTTACATTTAAAATTTGTTTGTAAAACCTTTAGTTTAGCCTGCAGGCAGCTGTAAAGTGAGAAGTTAATTTTCCACCGAACGGCCCCGAACCCGGCCGACGCTGCATCGCACAGTGTGGAGTGGGAACCAATCTGATTACATTCCATATCCACATTTTTCGTTCTATAAAGGCATTTTTCAAATTTTTAAACATAGTTATTGATATTTTTGAAAACTAAACCATCATTGAACTTCAAATCAATCAATAATAAATGTTTCTTAGGTAAACAAATAAATACACAGTTTTGCAAGCGAATTATACTTTAATGTGAATTTTCTAAAGATAATAACAATAATAGAGTGAATTCAATAGTAATGAATTTACTTAAGTAATAATAATAAACTAACTAATATACAAATATAAACATAATTGGAAAGCAAATTAGAATAAATCTACTGGCCTAAAAATGTAATTGTTTTGGTTAAGTGACTTCTTACTTTTTCTTTGTGAATTTGTTCACTATACAATTTACTGTAGTGGTGAAGCCGCACAGTGAAATAATGTTTGCTTATAGCCTTTATTAACAAAACAAAATGATTTTGGTCAGGGTCTTGTTTTGACAGTCCAGACGCTCGCTACTAGGGTGACTAGTCGCCGTATCCCCTCCACGAGAGGTCCCCGTGTTTCAAAGTCGGCGTAAGTCCGCGCGCCACATTGCCACTCTATGGTATTCCTTGCTCGCTGACTGTAAATGACTGAATAAAGACTATTTTGAATTGAATCGAGCTAAGCATATCTGCTCGTCAGTAGAGGGACGTGGTGAGAACATTACTCAAATTCGTGTAAACAAACCGACTGAACTTCCCCGAGCAAAGCTCGGTCCCCAGGTACTTGTACATTATCCTGTTTAATTGTATTATCTCTGTTGATAGTTATTATTCCTCATCGGGGATGTTGTCGCGAGCTCTGTCATAGCAGCTGTGTTGTACACGACAGTCGAGCTGCCTTTCGCCAAACTATCACATAGGTTCATCAAAGGTGAGACTAGTTAGATTTTCTTTACCTAGAATATACCATGGAAAGAGAGTCCAGCCCAAAGTGACACATATTATTTTCCAAAATGTATTTAATTGGGGTATTTTCCTGAGGTCCTAGATAAAAGGGTTTTTAACACTAGAAGCAATATGGATTAAGTGTTAATAAAATATAACTACAGTCATTAAATTTTCAATTATTATAACAACAATATGAAAATCGTTTAAAATTTCTGTTTTTAAAGTTACACTAAGATAAATCCTATACTTTAATACATCCAATCTCTGCCTGATATGCTGTTAGTTTTTTTGCAGAGTCCAGCGGAACTATTTTGTAACACTTTGGAATTAGGGCCTTTCGGAAAAAAAAAATGTATTGGTAAACCCCTAAAGCGTAGGAAAATGCATATTTAAATACCCCCGTCGCAGCAAACCTGCGTACTCAGCGAATTTCCTATGCATGAATATATTTCTTACTAACACATAAAGCCACTTACCAAGTTTCATAAAAATACTTAAATAAATAAGTGATATATAGCATTTTATTTATTCTCCATAAGAATAACATTAAGGCTGAGAACGCAGGTTTGCTGCAACGAGGAAGATAAAAATGTGGGTTTTTTTGCAATTATCAATAGAACTCATCCAGATGAAGCTACATACCAAGTTTTAATGAGTTATGTTCATAATTAAGGGAGATATAAAGCTTTACGTATTCTCCATAAGAATAACATTAGGGATGAGTATGCAGGTTTGCTGCAAAGAGGATAATAAAAAATAAAAAAAAATGTTGTGCAAATATCAATATACCAGACTAGGTGAAGCCACATACCAAGTTTCATGAATATACGTTCATAAATAATCGAGATATAAAATTTTAAATATTCTCCATAAGGATAACATTGGACAACGTACTGTGTTTAGCACTTTGAATATCTTGGCAACGGTTGGACGTAGAATCACAATTTAAACACCAAAATGATTGTTTTGTAGAGCTAAACTGATTGGTAAAAGCAAATGTGAAGTTTACAGTAAAATTAATTAAGGAAAAGCTAAAAACCATTTTCCCATAAGACTAACATGGGAGATTTTATGAACACGTTTTTTGGATTTTCTCCGCAACCACTTAACCTAGATTAATGATTCAAAATACTATATTATTTGTTCTTTTAAGCTCTATAAAATGGTTAAAACAAAAATTGTGTGTTTTAAAAATTTCAGGATGAAAAGTGCAAAAAACCGATTTTTGGAAAATTTTGAAACCCCATAAACCCCCTTTCCCATGGTCCGATTTTTCTGGTTTTTGAACTTAAACTTAAACTTAAACTTAAGTTCTATTCTTAAGTCTTGATGACACTATTCAATGTACATAACATGTATTTTATGAATAAAGATTTTTTTGATTTGATTTGATTTGAATCAAATGTGTGTGCATTAAAAAAATAGGGAGATTGAGTTATAATAACAACTGGAGTGATTCAAATATGCGGAAAAGAGGCAATTGAACAAAGCAAATCTGCTCTTAATACAGCAGTTATCTATTTTTTAACCCGCGAAAATTAATCTAATTTCGCAGAGCACAGCTCGGTCCCCCCAATACTTTATTAGTGCAAATTAAAGTGTATTTAAATTGTTAAATACAGGGATTTTCAGCAGCAATATGTGCTAATAATTTTGTATACTTTTAATTTTCAGACTTGGAGAGAAGATCAAAGAAGATCAAGGATCAATAATTGTACTCCTTACTATGAAGAACTTTATTGTATTGTTATAATTGTTTACTGTGTCTAAATATTTTATACTATTAAAAAGATTTTGTTCTGTAACTAAACACAATTTGTGTTACCAAAATCACAGACAACTAAAACAATACAGAAAGCAAACTGGAATAGGAGAAAGGCGGCGCTTCTGAGTAGGGTCGACAAGGGAGGCAAGGGGTGGAGTGGGGAATAAGTTGGGTCCGATAGATATGGTAGCAGGTTTTCCTGAATGCACCCCCTTTCAGCGGCCTAGCGCCACCAGCGTGCAAAGCGGCCGGTGACTGAACAAACCGTTTTGCACGCAATTGCCGTTAATATGGTAGCCAGCCTTCTGTAGTGCTTTGTATCTGTGTGCGCCAAAATTAAACCCCAAAAACTTGTACTACAAACTATTTATAAAAATTAAAAAGGGATTAAACTAGTTATAAATAACGAAAAGTGTCAGAATATATAACGAGTTTGCACGATACGTAAAGGGAACGAATTACCGCATTAGAAACTTTAAAAATAAAAGACGTTATTAAAACATACATATATCCCAATTTTAACGGAATTGTTGTCGATAAATATTTTTTACAATTTCAGTGTTTTCTATCTGGGTGATGAAATTTATCTTTAGTAAAAATTTCTCTATAACAGCCCATTATAATTTGATAGATGAAATATAAATACAATTGGAATGGGAACAAAATGGTTGGTAAACAATGCAATATTGGACCAGTTGGGAATCGGAAATTGAAGGATGAAGCTTGAAAACAGCCCATTACCAAGCATTAATTAAGGATGAAGCTTGAAAACAACCCGTTACCAAGCATTAATTAAGGATGAAGCTTGAAAAAAGCACGTAACCAAGCATTAATTAAGGATGAAGCTTGAAAACAGCCCTTAATAACGGCCCTTGAAAACAGTCTTAATATGCCGACTACGGCAATAGCTTTTTCCCTATAGGGGAAATTCGCTAAAACAATAAACTAATAATATTTTAAAAATTGTTTAACCTTAGAAAATTGTCAATGAAACGTTTGAAATAAAGACATAAGCTTATAGTGTTGCACAACTGATAACAGAGCAAAGTGGTTCCGATTGTGTGTAACTGTAACACATTTCAATAGAAATTTAATCTTTGTGTGTTCTAATTATGTTATACTATTTTGACCCACAATGTTCACAAATCAGCCCAAGGTTTATGTGTTATGACTGACCAATATTTCCCTTATCTAATAAATGACCAAACATAGCAGCAGTAACTTGCAAGATCAACTTTGTCGTCATTAAATTCTGTAAGTCTAAACAAAACAAATTACTTCTTCTAGAACAAACAAGCTGTGTCGAAGTTCTGAAACACCTGCAAAGTTGATTAAAGGGCTTAAACTTCTACTTGGCTGGGTTTTAAATCTCCATACCTGGTTATTGAATTGAAGAGTCTTAAATCAACTAAGCTATACATGCTGTGTTCACTTATACTCTTTGAAATGTTTGCACTAAATATAGTTTGTTTAAAAGAATTAAGGCACCCAAGAATTAAAAAATATATCTGTGTTGCACTTTGGAAGAAAGCGCATTGAAATCTCTCAATTCGTAAATATTAGTTTTAAAATGTATCCCTGAAATTTAATATTTTCCACGATTTCATCCATGGATCTCCCTTTTCATAATTCTTTCCTCCAATTCACATATGATACTTAACTTATAATATTATGTTGAGGGAAAAAGAGATATGGATTTAAAACGGTCTCTTTCATTAAATAGCTTTACAATTATTATATATCTACAACATAGGCTTATGTTTGGTTAGTTTGCATGTAAAATTTCAGATTCAAAGTGTAACATACTATAAAAAATAAAGATAAATACAAGTGTGTCGCAAGAGTCGCATCATCAGTGGCGCCGTCTAACAGCAGGACGCGGGACTGATATGACAAACAACTTGGCGCTATTTGACAGGTACAGTCTTATGTTCTTTGTGTCTTTCTATAATTGTTGTTTTATATTCAAGATGTAATAAAAGACGTCTTACAACACTTAAGATATATTTACACTTATACTGATTCACATACAGACGGTAAACAATATATAAAAGATGGTACTATGCTATTGATTTCGACCAGTCACACCAGTCATCATCAGGCCAATGAGAGAACTCAATTTTTTTATTTTTTTTTATAAAAAAGTTGTTTTATTTTCAGAAAGTAAAAGCTTCATGTAGATGATAAATAATAATCCACTTAGAGATCCTTATCAATTTAATTAAGTAACTATAATATAAAATCTATCAGGTAATATACGGGGTGATTGATATAGGTGTGCCAGCTGTTTTTCTTTAAAAGTATAAGGGCTATTAAAAAAAGGGAAATCGCAGCTTCCCTGGATTTTTGGTTCTGTGTAATTTTGTGATTTTGACATTTTGATTTTATCCGGCATTTTTCCAATATGGCGGTCAACTTTAGTTTTTTTTATAAAATACCTATAATATTATTATAGAATCAGATATAAAAGACAATTTTAAAACGTTTTTATTCTATATATTCCTTCACTAAACCTAACCGTTAAGGTGATTGTTATTGGTTTTAGCATTTAGTATCTCACCTTATGTGTAGTAGCTCTGGAGGCTAAACAGCTAGGTTAAGGAAAGAAACACCAATAATAAAACCGTTTTTAAATTACATTTCCTACTCCATTAATTATTAAAATGATGGGAATTTCATAATAAAAAAATTAAATTGGTTTTCATATTGTAAAAATGGCGGGAAAATGTTAGAAATTATATTCACCCTAATTTTATTAATTAATAGGGTAGAAAATTTGATTTAAAATAGTTTTTATTCTTGGTGTTTCTTTCCTTAACCCAGATTTTTAGCCTCCAGAGCTACACACAAGGTGAGATACTCAATGCTAAAACAATAAAAATCCCCTTAACGGTTAGGTTTAGTAAAAAACACAAAGAATAAAAAAATTTTGAAATTTTATTTTATACCTGATTCAATAACAAAATTATATAGACTTACAGAATTTAATGACGACAAAGTTGATCTTGCAAGTTACTGCTGCTATGTTTGGTCATTTATTAGATAAGGGAAATATTGGTCAGTCATAACACATACACCTTGGGCTGATTTGTGTACATTGTTGGTCAAAATAGTATAACATAATTAGAACACACAAAGATTAAATTTCTATTGAAATGTGTACAGTTACACACAATCGGAACCACTTTGCTCTGTTATCAGTTGTGCAACACTATAAGCTTATGTCTTTATTTCAAACGTGTCATTGACAATTTTCTAGGGTTAAACAATTTTTAAAATATTATTAGTTTATTGTTTTAGCGAATTTCCCCTATAGAGAAGAAGCTATTGCCGTAGTCGGCAAAGTAAGACTTAGGCCCGGGACCATGATAACTTTTCGTTTTGAAGTCCCCAGACCCCAAAAACACCTTTCGTTCGAAACTGTATTCAAATATATATATAGTGTCCGTGGGTACGATAACTCTCGTAGAAAAGGTCCGATTTTTATGAAATTTGGTATAAACTTGTAAAGCAACATTTATGACTTTAATTTTAAAAACCAGCCATATTGCTCTATCTAAAGAGGTATTTTGGTGGGGGGGGGGTTTGTACCCCAAAAATGGTTTTTTGAACTTTTTACATATCATTTTTGAAATAGTCAAATTTTAGTTTTCACCATTGGATTCAGCTTAAAAAAAACACAATTTGATATTTTGAACGTTCCTCTACGGCAATCGGTTTCCGAGATATTTAAAGTGCTAAACACAGTATGCTGTCTAATGTTATTTTTATGGAGAATAAGAAAATACCCCCGTAGCAGCAAACCTGCGTACTCAGTGAATTTCCAAAGCATCTTAATACCACATAAAGCCCCATACCAAGTTTCATCAATATACATTCTTAAATAAATGATTTATGACATTTTAATTATTCTCCATAAGAATAACATGGCAGCTGAGTATGCAGGTTTGCTGAAGCAAGGAACACAAAAAATTGGGTTTTATACAAATATCAATATAACTCATGTAGGTAAAGCCACACACCAAATTTCATTAATTTATTTTCATAATGAAGGCAGATAACACGTTACTTATTCTCCATAAGAATAACATGGGGCTGAGTATGCAGGTTTGCTGCTACGGGAGCCATGGGTAAAAAAGTGTCTTTTTGAGCAAATATCAATGGTCCACAACCAGATGAAGCCATATACCAAGTTTTGTCAGTATAGGTTCATAAATAAGCGAGATATGCGCAAGACTGCAGCGTGTTTTAGCTTCAAGCCCTATTGGCCTCCTGGGATCCCTGAGGTCACCAGGGGGACAATATACCACTGGAATTGAAGGAAGTCTCAAACTTCTCCTTGAGACTCACTTTCCGGATTGCATTTTTGAGAGTGACTGTTTAGGCATGTCCGGCAACAGCGAAAGGGGCTCATGGCCAAGAGCTGATCGCGGAAGCTGGACTTTAGCCAGACGGATTGTCACACTTTCCAAAGTTAAATCGGCCATCAGCAAGTTTGGCCCTTTCAAATCTCCTGGGGGGGACGGTATCATACCGGCAATGCTACAGCAAGGACCGGAAGCTCTCTTGGTCCTCCTGTGCGAACTCTTCAGAGCGAGTCTGGCTTATGGGTACATTCCTCAAGCCTGGCGCCTCAGTAGGGTGGTCTTCATTCCCAAGAGAGGAAGAGCAGACTACTCAACTGCAAAATCATTTCGGCCTATCAGTCTCTCATCGTTTCTCTTGAAGACGCTGGAGAGACTGGTAGAAAGACATCTAAGAAAGGGAGTGCTTTCAGGTACTCCTCTCCATCGAAACCAGCATGCCTATCAGTCTGGTAAGTCCTGCGAAACTGCCCTGCATCAACTTGTTAGCAGGGTGGAGGACAGCCTTGCTGCTAAGGAAATCGCTCTATGCACCTTCATGGACATTGAAGGTGCATTTGACAATGTCACTTACACGGCCATGGTCCGGGCGGTGCGTGGGCGTGGTCTTGAGTCTGCTGTATGTAGGTGGATTGAGACCGTGCTCTGCTCCAGGCGGATTAGAGCCGATCTTCAAGGTGAATCGATAGTGATCGCACCCACGAGGGGTTGTCCGCAGGGAGGTGTACTTTCGCCTCTTCTGTGGAACCTGGTGGTGGACGGTCTCATTCGTGAGCTCACTAGCAGAGGCGTCTTTGTCCAGGGCTATGCAGACGACATAGTCCTAATGGTACAGGGAAGGTTCACGAATATTGTTGCTGATGTCATGAATGTCAATCTTCAATATGTCAATGTCTGGTGTCTTGGAGAGGGTCTAAGCATAAACCCCTCAAAGACAGTAGTTGTTCCGTTCACAAGGAAAAAGAACCTGGAGTCTCTTTCCAGGCTGAGACTTGGACCAACACGGCTTGAAGTATCAGGTACAGTCAAATACCTAGGGCTGACAATTGATTCTAAGCTGACTTGGAATGATCATTTGAATAATACACTGCATAAGGCGAAATGGGCGCTCATGACGTCCAGGAGATTTGTAGGCTCCACGTGGGGGATCAAGCCTCACATAGCGCTGTGGCTGTACAAGGCAGTAATAAGGCCTCAAGTCACATATGGATCACTAGTCTGGTGGACAAAGGTGAACCAGACTATAGCCATAGCCAAACTCACAAGTTTACAAAGGTTGGGCACACTTCTAGTCACTGGAGCTTTCAGGAGTAGCCCGTCAGCAGCTCTCGAAGTTGCTCTTGGAATACTGCCTTTGGATATCTTCATCAAGGCAGAAGCACGGAAATCAGCCTATCGATTAAAAGTCGCAGGCCAATGGAGGGAACAGGCCATTGCACCATCACCAAAGCTGTTGCTCAAAACCCTGTGCTTGATATGACATCAGATGTCATGAGTACGGAGATGGTTTTCACTAAACCTTTTTCTGTTGGATTCTGCTCCAGAGAAGAGTGGACATCTGAGGAAGGGCCCTATTCCAGGAAGGGCAGCCTTGTCTGGTACACGGACGGCTCTCTCATTGAAGGAAAATCTGGCTACGGGGTGTACAGTGAATCACCTAGAACAGAACTCTGTGCAAGTCTGGGACAACACTGTACTATTTTTCAAGCAGAAATTTGTGGCATCCTGGTTTGTGCCAATCTCGGCATTGCCAGACGCTATTGCGACAGGCATATAGTAATCTTGTCAGATTGTCAGGCTGCCCTCAAGGCTCTTGACTCCAACGAAATCAAGTCAAAATTGGTGTGGGAATGTTACAACACTCTCTGCAAACTCGCGACACGCAACTCGGTGCATCTTGGTTGGGTACCTGGCCATGTAGGCATAGGTGGCAATGAGTGTGCAGATAAGCTTGCTAAAAGAGGTTCCGGTATGCCATTCTTTGGTCCAGAGCCAAGCTGTGGCATAAGCAAAACAACTGCTTTTCACACAATAAACAAATGGTCCAGGGACTTACATCGCCAGCAATGGCAAGGTCATACTGGTCAAGCACTTGGCAAAAGGCTGCTAGCAGATACTAGCTCTTACTTCACTAACTGGTTGGTGAGGTTGGGCAGAGGTCGGGTTAAGCAGTTGATTGCTCTGATAACTGGACATGGCCATTTCAGGAAACATCTCCACACTCTCGGACTCAGAAATGAAAGTCAGGTGTGTAGGCTCTGCAATCAGTCTGAAGAGACTGCCAAGCACATCATACTGGACTGCGAGAGACTCGGGGCAAGGAGAAGGGCTCTGTTTGGTTGTAAGCAACCAGGTGATGAAAGGGACGCTAGTATTGGTAAAAAACTCCTGGATCTCGTAAAGGGTATGGGCATTGGTTTGCCATACTAACGTACAAGGGACACACAATAAGCTTCGGTTGACGTGTGAGGATCTTTGAATCTTTGGATCTCTGAATCCGTCCCTTTAACAACACATAAACATAAACATAGGTTCATAAATAAGCGAGATATAAAATTTTTATTTTTCTCCATAAGAATAACATTAGACAACGTACTGTGTTTAGCACTTTCAATATCTTGGTAACCAATTGACGTAGAGAAATGATCAAAATACCAAATTGTGTGTTTTTTTAAGCTGAATCCAATGGTAAAAAATAAAATTTAACTATTTTCAAAACTATATGTAAAAAATTCGAAAAACCCATTTTTGGGGTACAAAACCCCCCCAAAATACCCCTTCGGATAGAGCGATCTGGCTGGTTTTTGAACTTTAAGTCATAAATGTTGCTTTACACGTTTATACCAAATTTCATCAAAATCGGATAATTTTTACGAGAGTTATCGTGCTCACGGACACATATATATATATATATATACAGTTTCGAACGAATGGTGTTTTTGGGGTCTGGGAACCTCAAAACGAAAAGTTATCATGGTCCCGGGCCTAGGTCTTACCATGCCGACTACGGTAATAGCTTCTTCCCTATAGGGGAAATTCGCTAAAAATATATATCTCGCTTCTTTATGAACATAAGAAGCCATGATGAAACTTGGCTACTGATGAAACTTGGTATACGGCTTTATCTGGTGTGGTCTATTGGTATTTGCTCACAAAAACAATTTTTTGCTATTCCCGTAGCATTAAACCTGCGTACTCAGCCCCCATGTTATTCTTATAGAGAAAAATTGAAGTGCTATGTCTCCCTTAATTATTATAAACATAAATTAATAAAACCTTGTATATAACCTCACCTAATTGAGTTATATTGATAATTGCCTAAACACCCATTTTCGTTCCTTGTTGCAGCAAACCTGCGTACTCCTTCCCCATGTTATTCTTATGGAGATTAATCAAAATGGGATATATCGCTTATTTATGAATGTATATTGATGAAACTAGGTATGTAGCTTCACCTAGTTGAGTTATATTCATATTTGCATAGAAACCAATTATTTATGATCCTCGTTTCAGCAAACCTATGTACTCATCCCCAATGTTATTCTTATGAAGAATAATTAAAATTGTAAATATCGCTTATTTGTGAATATATTTTTATGAAACTTGGCTTTATGTGGTATTAAGACATATATTATGCATTGGATATTCGATGAGTACGCAGGTTTGCTGCAACAGGGGTATTTTAATGTGGTAGCAAAAACAAAAAATCAGTGAAAGTAACCCATTGAATGCTGAATCACAAAAGGTTTTAATAATACGATTTCAATTAAACCTCTAATTGGTTTGGCGTAACAAAAGTTCAGAATTAATCTAGTTATCGGATGAGAGTGAAAAAGTAATTAACACTGTCGAATAACTCCCCAAGGACTCAGCTGTTAGCTTCTATTTAAATTGTTCGTAGGTCACATTTGTTATGTTTAACGTTTATATATGTAAACAAAATTTAATGTTGCATTGATATAGTCAAAAATACGATAGGAATTTACCTTATACAATCATTTGAGGGTAATAAAGTTTGCTATTTGTTATAAAATAAAATCAATCCTCTTTATTGGACCACAGAACAAATCCGTATAATGGTGTCAAAATTGTGATACTTAAGTGAGAACAATAATGGCCAATACTAACATAAACAAATTAAATTAACTTAATAAACTAAAACATGTATTTTTGTAGTTAGTCTGGCAAACTACAGTACCGGGGGGCCGAGCTTTGCTCGGGGGAAGGTCAGTCAGTTTGTTTAGATGACTTGAAGTATTATTTCACCACTTCCCTCTACTGATAATCAGATTTGTATAACTCATTTGCCTCTTTTCTACATTTTTAAGGTCACTCCAGTTGTTATTTATAGCTCAATGTCCCTTTGATTTATTTTACTACTCTATTTTTTAATCTCTGCTCTCAGGAAACCACTTGTTAATAATCATATACAACATGAGTATTACTTTGACAGTTCCCTGGTTGATTATGAACAGCTGTTACAATTCTTTTGTTTTGATTTGAAACTCCATATAAGCCCAATGTTAATTTTTTAACTTTTCATTTTAGTTTTTTTACATTATTTGATTTTTCCTGGGGATGAGGCCTGTCTAGAACTTATTTTTATCCCAGAAATTAGTTATTTCGAACATTTGAAGGAAATCGTTGGAGCTGTTTTTGAGATCCGTGTCGCAAGCAAGCAAACCTTACTCATATTAGAGTATAGGATTGTCCCTGACGCTATAATAGGCCCGCTCCATCAATAGCCCTTTCACTCTCTTCCCAAATCGCCCAGCGTCACGCTCTGACTTGATGAATTCTGGCAGCGCATTGTGCAGTTGAATGCCATTGTACATTGTACCTTTCAAAGAAGCTGGATTTATGTTTTGGTGGTTTAATGTTGTTTGAAAACCTAAGGTTGTACTTAGATTGCTGATATGACGGTTGAAAAAGATGAATATTAGGCCTACTGTGAACATAAACTAAACAACTGAAAATATGTATAAATGGAAAAGTTAGAACTTTCTTTTCTTTGAAGAGTAACTTGCAAGATGTGCGGCGAGAATATTTAAAAACAGCTCTCAGCGCTCTCTTCTGCAGACGGAAGATAAACCCTGTCCGAATGCTCTTACAACCCCAGACTGCCATTAAATACGATAGGTAAGGATAAATTAAACTATAATATGCAGCCAGTGTTACATGGGAGTCAGAACATTTAGAGAGACTTCTTATAACAAATATTCCTGAACTAAGCTTTTTGCATATTTGCAGAACTTGGGAATTTAGGCAATTATTTACTAAATCAAAATTTAATACTAAACCATGAAAAAACAAATTTTGTTACATTTAAAACAGCACAAAATTTAAAGTGGTAATGAACCAGTAATAATGTATGACTCTAATTTCATTTCACAGAAAGAAAGTACAATTTTTTTAGGACTAACAATAGATCAACACTTAAATTGGAATGAGCATGTAAGTAAAGTACTGACCAAAATAAATTCTGGAATCTATGCTCTTTCAAAAATGTCCTTTCATTGCAATTTAATAACCCTCAAGAATATTTATTTTGCACATATTCATTCTCATATTTCTTTTGGAATTTGCCTATATGGTGCAACAAAAAAAGAAAATCTCGATAGGATATTAAAATTGCAGAAGAAAGCTATAAGAATAATCCTTAAACTAAAACATAATGATTCGGCTAGAGAATATTTTAAACAGTTAAAAATACTTACTGTATATGGGCAATATATTTTTGACTCAATTTTAGTAGCAAGAAATAAATTGGCAAATAATGTTTCTATTCATCCCATTCATCAATATAATACAAGGAAAAAGAATGAGGCCGTTTGTAATCACCATAGATTACAATTTTATGAGAAGGCCATCGTATGCGGGAGGAAAATTTTTGAAAAAGATACCGCAACATATTTTGAATGAAAACAATCACACAAAATTTAAAAAACAACTGAAGGAGTATTTGATAGATGCAGCCATTTACACACTGGATGAATTTTTCCACCTCACTCTTCCATGCTAAGAGTAAAATATATATATCTATGTTTAGAAAGGCTTGAACTTATTGTATCACTTATAATATATTGACACTGTTCAAATGTTGTACACTGTACTTCTGAATGAATAAAGATATTTGACTATTGACTATTGACATACATGATCTATATTATATTTTAATCGTTGTCTATATTTTATATTTTTCATCTATTTCTTGATAGTTTTGAGAATCCGAGAAACCCTAAAACGTATTAACAGCATAATACGAAACACCTCGTGTGCTCATTAACGATAATTTAAAACGTTTCCTTTACAGTGATATAATCTTCACAACATCTTTGGCTCTATCGTATCGGTATTGGGAATAAGGAAAGGACAAAGACATCTTTGTTTTTATTTCTCAAAAGTATTTTCTGGAGGACTCCAACTCCAAACCTGCGAAAGAGCAGTTTAGGTGCGAAACAGTAAACTCTCTTCTGCGTGCGTGACTTGGAACGAAACTTTGTACAAATCAAATTAGTGTCTGTTTACGGGATAAGTGTTTTTTTCAGTCTTAACCTAAATAGTTTTAAGTTTTAAGCCTCCTCAGACGATTGAAAATTAGGTTAACTCGTAATGCTAATTTAAAGTAATGCGGACATATAATTTTTTAAAGTAATAGTTGCTATCAATAGTGACATATTAGAGTCTTCTAATCGTAGGTTAAAGTATTATAATAGCAGCGTCTTCGGCAGTTTGATAAAGCATTTAGCACATGTTGGCGATTACTGCTGACAAAATCTAAGAAGTACAACCTATTGCATCTTTATTACCTGCACCTACAACTTCCAGTACCTGGGGGGGCCGAGCTTTGCTCGGGGGAAGGCCAGTCAGTTTGTTTAGATGACTTGGAGTAATATTTCCCCTCTTCCCCCTGCTGATAATTGGATTTTTATAACTCACTTGCCTCTTTTTACATTTTTAAGGTCACTCCAGTTGATATTTATAGCTCAATGTCCCTTTGATTTATTTTATTACTCTATATATGTAATATTCACTCAAATATTTTAATCTCCTCTCTCAGGATTTTTTTTTTTTTACAACATTTATTTCCGGCTCAACAACTTATGTTATACACAGAATTATTAACAATAAATAAGTTATAAGTAACATTAAAAAAAACATATCGGGCTCGCTCTAATCAGAGTCACCCATTAGCTGAATTGCGTTACAGTTCACAGCGAAAAAAAAAAAAAAAAAAAAAACTAATAAAAACCATGTAAATAAAATTTAGAATCTGGCTAGAAAAATATTCAATTTTCAATGTTTGGCAAAATGTCTTGAAAAAGTCTTGCTTTTAATCGTCTATCTTGTAGCGGCAGTCCAATTCCAAAATGTTCTACTCCAGGTACAAAGATTAACCTATGAGAAAACTTCAGTGTCGTTTTTCTGATGTATTCACTGATTGTTTCTATTCCAAGTTCCCTATGTATTTGCGAATTTCGTACGTACCATGGTGAGTTTACAGCAATTATTAAGACCTTGTTTTGAAAGATTTGAATTTTCGAAAGCTTTTTACATGAAATTGAAAGCCCCCACACTTGACAGGCATACAGAACAAGAGGTCGGAGAATAGTTTTATAAATGAGAATAGTGTATGAAGACTTTAGAGTCGACTTTCTATTGACAATAGGAAATAGGATGGACAGTCGAGAGTACGCTTGATTTAATTTTGAATTTACATGTAGATTGAAATTTAACTTTTTGTCTAATAACACACCTAAATACTTAACTGCTTGATCTGGTGGATTCCAATTGATATTTGAATTGTTAATGACGATTTCAGGGGGAATTTGCGGTCTTCTTAAGGTGAATATCTTAGCTTCCGATTTATTTGGATTTAAGCATAAATTCCATTTGTTGAACCATTGCACCACTTCATCAGCCGCATTTTAAAGTTGTTGGTAAGCTTGCAGAATTTCGGTGCTTTGAGTGATGATTGTGGTGTCGTCTGCATATAGCGCTAAAGTGGAATCTTGCGGAATTGGAATGTCAGACATGAAAATATTGAAAAGTAAAGGTCCCAAAATTTACCCTTGTGGTACCCCAGCAGAAATTGGGCGATAGTTTTGAAGAATTTATTTTTACACAGAAGTGTCTGTTACATAGAAAGGATTTTACTATTTTTTTCAGGTAAAGTGGAAATCCAAGAAGTTCAATTTTGTGAAGAAGGCCCTCATGCCACACCTTATCAAAAGCCTGTGAAACGTCAAGAAATATCGCAGCTGAGTGTTCCTTCCGTTCAAATCCTTTTACAATCGTTTCAACTATCCGCTGAACTTGGTGAGTGGTGGAATGTTTGGGTCGAAATCCAAACTGGTGTGGTGGAATTGCGCTCGATTCTTCAAGAAAAGAGTTTATCCTTCTCTGGATAATCTTCTCCAGCAATTTCGATAGACATGACAAAATACTTATTGGTCTGTAGCTGGAAGTAGAGAATTTGGGCTTATTGGGTTTGTGGAAAACTATAATTTCGGCCTTTTTCCACGTGTCAGGGAAGAAGCTTTGATAAATACATGCATTAAAAATCGAAGTTAAAACTGACACTGCTTTTTTGGTGAGATTTTTAAGAACAATATTTGGAATAAGGTCGGGTCCAGGTGTTTTACGTAAAGGAAGTTTCTTGATCAGTTGCTTTATTTCTACTGGTGAAACAAATTTTATGGGAAGCTCTACTGTTGATGATGCATTTGTCATGGTACTGTTGACAAGACCAGCAGTATGTTCATCGGTCACATTGTTCGGTGAGAACGCCTCCTCGAAGAAGTCAGCAAGAATGTTACATTTATCAAGATCACTTTCATATAAATTATCTTCGTGCCTGAGAGGCGGAATTACAGTTGGGGTGCGTAAAATCCGTTTGGTTGCTTTCCAGAGGCTGGAATCATTTGGATTTATGTCACTGACGTAAGTTTTATAACACATAATTTTATATTCTTCGATTTCCAGCCTTACTTGATGTATAAGCTGGTTCAGTCTCCGCCGCATGTGAGGTTGCCTGTGTCTAATCCACTGACGTCGAGCTTCATGTTTAGCTTTTAGTAAATTAATGATTCTTAAAGGTGGAGTGAGAAAGCTATTGGTCTTATTAGGAAATTTTTTATAAGTTGCAAGTTTGGTAGCTTTTTGAAGACACCCAGTGAAATGTTCAATAGCCTTGTTAATGCCATCAATAGAGCTCAGGTGTTGGGGAAACTGAAGAAATCCATCTAACTTTACACCAAAGGTATGCCAGTCAACTCTTCCCGATATTAACCTAGGGGGAGGTGTGCTATTGTCAGGTTGTAGAAAGAAACTGATTAAAACGGGGAGGTGATCGGAGTCCAATTCTGGTACGACTTTGTGTTGGATGGGAGCTGCAAAATTACGATAAAGAACAGTATCCAAAATGTCTGGTTCACAGTTCAATTGAAATGGATAAAACGTGGGCTCATCTGGTGCGGACACGTTTATCCCTTCGTCTGTGATAAATTGAAAAAGACGTGCACCATTTGGGTTAGTAACTCTACAGCCCCAGTTTTGATTTTTACAGTTTAAGTCACCAACGATTAGCGTGGGAGAATGTCCAGTAAATAGGTTCATAAAGTCGTTTAAGTAGAGCCTTCGATTAGGGGATTTATAAGCCGCTATGATATTTACAGAACTACCATCTTCCAGCATAACTTTTACAGAAGTAGCTTCAATTGACACTAGTTGAGGTAAAAACAAAGTGTTGTGTTGTATGGATCTTTTAATAAAAATAGCTACACCACCTGAGGCAACAGGGGCAGCCCGGTCTTCTCTATAGACATTGCATCCACATACTTTAAAATTTTGATTATCAACTAAATGAGTTTCTGAGACACAAGCTATGTCAACATTGTGACGCACTAAAAAAGCAGAAAAGATTGCTTTTTGTTTGTTCAAACCATTTGCGTTCCAGTTTAGAAAACCACATGAGTATTAATAATCATAAACAACATGAGTATTACTTTGACTGTTCATTGATTGATTATAAACAGCTGTTGCAATTTGTTTGTTTTGATTTGAGACTCCATAAGCCCAACGTTAATTTTTTAAGTTTTCATTTTAATTTTTTTACATTATTTGATTTTTCCTGGGGATGAGGCCTGTCTAAAACTTATTTTTATCCCAGACTTTAGTTATTTCCAACATTTTAAGAAAATCGTTGGTGCCGTTATTGAGATCAGTGTCGCAAGCAAGCACGGACGAACGCACGCAAACCTTACTCATATTAGAGTATAGGATAAACGCAGTCCCTTCATCATCTTCTACACCTAAATTTCTAAATGTTTCTCATTTTGACGACCTATTGAAACAAATGTCAGTCATGCAGTTGCAAATGAAATCTATGTGTGATGACATGCACTCCTTGCGTGACGAACAAACGAGGCCTCGTCTTGTCAAACAGTTCAAAGCAGCAAACTCCAGAGGTATTTCAGTAATGGCGACAACTGACTGTCAACAAACAGGGCGCCGATTAATAGTACTAGATAAAACTACTAATAATAAATTCCTAATAGACTGGTTATGATATATGCTGTCTCCCAAAATCCTTTGTTCATAACCACCCAAAATGTGTCGAATACGATCTTCGCGCTACATTCAACTCTACAATCCACACATACGGAATCATGACATTGTCTTTGAATTTAGGACTTAGACGAGCTTTTACCTGGAATTTCGTTGTCGCTGATGTTAGCACACCAATCCTCGGATCAGATTTTTTGGCATATTTCGGGTTGCTCCCTGACTGCCAAAATCAACAGCTGATTGACAGCGTAAACCTTTCTGTCCCTTGCCAGTCGATTGCAATATCTCATTTTAGTATCAATACCATCACTCCCGATTCTCCCACATCAATATTGTCAGAATTCCTCGAGCTTACCCGTCCCTCAGGTACTCCTAGAAAAGTTCTTAATTCTACCATGCACTTTATCAAGACAACCCTTGGCCCTCCTGTCTCATCCCGCCCCCGGCGTCTCGCTCCTGAACGCCTTGTTCTAGCGAAAGCCGAGTTTGATGCAATGCTCACTGACGATACTGCACGCCGGTCTGATGGACCATGGCTGTCACCTCTTCATATGGTCCCCAAGATATCCGATGGGTGGCGCCCATGTGGCGACTACCGTGCCCTCAATTCAAGAACCATCCCCGATAGGTACCCCGTCAGACACATTCACAATTGTACATATCGTCTTCGTGGATGCAAAGTTTTCTCCGTGATTAATTTAGTCAAGGCTTACACCCAAATCCCTGTGAACCCTGATGACATACCTAAGACAGATATCACAACACCTTTTAGCTTGTTCAAATTTCCCTTTATGTCATTCGGCCTCCGCAACGCAGGTCAAACGTTTCAGCGTTTTATTGATGAAGTCGTGTTTGGTTTGGACTTTTGCTTCCCTTATATCGACCACGTTTTACTTTTCTATAAGGATGAAGCCGAACATGAAGAACATCTATGAACATTATTCAAACGTTTATCTGATTATGGCATCCTAGTTATTGTAAATAAAACTGTTTTAAACGTCACCAAGGTCACATCTTTTGGCTATGTAGTATCTGCTGCTGGTACCAGGACACTCCCCGATCGTGTTAAGGCCCTGCTTTAATTTGTCCGCCCCTCCACTGCAAAAGTCTTACGTCGTTTCTTAGGCATGCTGAACGTCTACCGAAGATTCATTCCCTCAGCCGCCGAACACCAAGCGCCGCTCCACAGTGCCCTATCATCGCTTCGTGGAAATCAACCAGTGAACTGGACACCTGAATTGGATTCTGTGTTTTCCGCCTGCAAAGAACATTTTGCCAAGGCTAGACTGATTGTAAAACCAGATCACGAGACTTATATTGCATTGTTTTGTGACACATCGGTTACATCTGTTGAAGCTGTCCTTAGCAGCTGATCGACAATTCAATCTGGGAACCCCTACCCTTCTTTTCACAGAAAATTACTTCTAAACAATCTCATTGGACCCCTTCCACCGGCTGGCCCACACAGATATTGCCCCATGGCCATTGGTCGTTATACCAGGTGGCCGGAAGTACAACTCCTCAAAACAATCACTGCAGATGAAGTCGCTGAAGGTCTAATAATGTGCTGGTTTTCCCGCTAATCCGGCACACCCCTGCATATTTTTGATACAGATAAACACGTTGAAGGAAAGGTTGCTTCAATAAGTTTAATTTTGTTTTAATAATAAAGTAATGTGTACACAAAATCATTATAATAAAACGATAAATCTTTTTTACTTCAATTCCAAACAGTCCACTTGATAAAAAAAGCACAGTTCTTTATAGTCCCAGCAACATTAGTATACTGCCGTTGTTCGTTTCAGAAAACGGAACAAATTGGAGCGAGGCCTTGAATCTTGATGAGTTTTAAGCTATTTTTAGATCCAATTTAAAAATTTATAAGACATTGTTAGTTGTTATTTGCATTGACAATTAGTAAATATTTTTCCTCTACAGCCAATTTTAAAAGTTGACATATACTGAAACAGACATTTTGAAGGTGTGGTAATTAACAGAAGTATTAGACAAATAAAGTATAACAAAAATATGTACTCAAATTGTTTGATATTTTCTTCTTCTAATATATATACAGCCTCATGTGTAACTGACTGAGGTATATGAATTCTACACCACTTCCAGACGAGCTAGAAACGTGAAATTTACCATGCATGTAGGTTGTACCTAGAAACCCCCGGGAAAATTGCCAAAATTACATTTTTCAATTTTAAAACCACTAATTTTGATATGAAAATCGAATACCTATTTTAACATTGGGTTTTTGGAGTTTCAAATCAAAACAAAAGAAATCATTACAGCTGTAAACAAATATCCAGTAAACTATCAAAGCAACTTCCACATGGTAGAGTATAAACAAATGATGGAACTATTGAAAAACATCTAGAGTGGATAAATGAATCGAAATACTAGTATACTATATAAATACCCCCGTCGCAGCAAACCTGCATACTCAGCAAATTTCCAATGAATATATAACATAACACATTAAAACACTTAACAGGATTTATAAGAAATGTATTTACAAACAAGCGATATTTAAAATATTAATTATTCTCCATAAGAATAACATTGGGGATGAGAATGCACTTTTGCTGCAAAAAGGCACACAAAATAATGGGTTTTTATGCAAATATCAATAGAACTCATCGTAGTGAAGTCACATACCAAGTTTCATCCATATACATTCATAAATAAGCGATATATAACATTTTAAGTATTTTCCATAAGAATAACATGGGGACCAAGTACCTAGGTTTGCTGCTACAGGAACCATAGGCGAAAAATTGTTTTTTTGTGCAAACAACAATAAACCCTAACCAGATCAACCCATATACCAAATTTCGCTAGTTTATGTTCACAAATAAGCAAGATATGCAATTTTTCTTTTTCTCCATAAGAATAACATTAGACAACGTACTGTGTTTAGCACTTTCAATATCTCGGTAACCAATTGACGTAGACCAATGATCAAAATACCAAATTGTTTTTTTTTTAGCTGAATTCAATAGTATAAATTAAAATTTGATTAAAATTAAAATTACATGTGAAAACCCCAAAAAACACATTTTTGGGGTACAAAACCCACCAAAAACCCCCTTTCGGATGGTGCGATTCATCTGGTTTTCGAACTCGTTCAAATAAATGGTACTTTACACATTTGTACCAAATTTCATTAAGATCGGACCTTTTTTACGAGAGTTATCGTGCTTACGGACACATATATATAAATATATAAATATATATATATATATATATATATATATATATATATATACATATATAACAATTTGAACGAATGGTGTTTTTGGCATCTGGGGACCTCAAAATGAAAAGTTATCATGGTCTCGGGCTTAAGTCTTACCATGAGACCTACGGTAATAGCTTCTTCCCTATAGGGGAAATTCGCTAAAACTGGAGCGACCCCAAGAAGGGGTCTGGGGGCGGAGCCCTCAGCGAGTGAAGCGAGACCTTGTTATACACTCTAAACTTGGTCGATTGAAATAATTAGACTAAATAATAACTCATTTGAAGGACTAACAAAAGTATTGTTTTCATGTATCAACGTCAGATTATATTTCTTAACGTTTTGATGGGAACAGTCAAAACCCTTGTGAATTTAAATTATAAATACAATCGTACTATCTACATTCAACATGTTTTGGATGAAAGTGTCATTACCTAACTCCAAGAAAGACAACAGCTAGATCCCGTTTTGTCAAACAAATGTTTATTAATGTGTAGGGTTTGTTTTAATATGTAGATTCAAGACGGTTTCCAATAAATTGATTGATACCTATATACTGTGTACATTTTTGTAATGATTGTAATATGTTTCAGGGATGTATGAATTAAAAAAATACCTTACCTCTTGCTGTCACTATTGTATTGGAATAAATTAAATGATATAATCATCTCATATGGTTTACTAATTGCAAAAGTATATTTTGTACAATTTCACTGTATCTTTTCAGTGTTAAGAATCATATCTTAAGTAAACATAACCCTATAAAAATCCTTAATAATTTGACAGCAGAAATATAAATACAATTGGAGTGGTAACAAAAGGATTGTATGAAAATGAAACTCTAAAAACTCTCAATTAAGGGCGAGTTAATAAACAATACAATATTGAAACGATTGGGCCGCAGAAATAGAAAGATGGAGCTTGGAAGCAGCTTTAATTAAGCATTAATTACCAACTTACCAACTTTACTTTCATCAGTCTCCAACTTACCAACTTTACTTTCATCAGTCTCCAACTTACCACCTTTACTTTCACCAGTCTCCAACTTACCAACTTTACTTTCATCAGTCTCCAACTTACCAACTTTACTTTCATCAGTCTCCAACTTACCAACTTTACTTTCATCAATCTCCAACTTACCAACTTTACTTTCATCAGTCTCCAACTTACCAACTTTACTTTCATCAGTCTCAAACTTACCAACTTTACTTTCATCAGTCTCCAACTTACCAACTTTACTTTCATCAGTCTCCAACATACCAACTTTACTTTCATCAGTCTCCAACTTACCAACTTTACTTTCATCAGTCTCCAACTTACCGACTTTACTTTCATCAGTCTCCAACTTACCAACTTTACTTTCACCAGTCTCCAACTTACCAACTTTACTTTCATCAGTCTCCAACCTACCAACCTTACTTTCATCAGTCTCCAACTTACCAACTTTACTTTCATCAGTCTCCAACTTGCCAACTTTACTTTCATCAGTCTCCAACTTACCCACTTTACTTTCATCAGTCTCCAACTTACCAACTTTACTTTCATCAGTCTCCAACTTACCAACTTTACTTTCATCAGTCTCCAACTTACCAACTTTACTTTCATCAGTCTCCAACTTACCAACTTTACTTTCATCAGTCTCCAACTTACCAACTTTACTTTCATCAGTCTCCAGCTTACCAACTTTACTTTCATCAGTCTCCAACTTACCAACTTTACTTTCATCAGTCTCCAACTTACCAACTTTACTTTCATCAGTCTCCAACTTACCAACTTTACTTTCATCAGTCTCCAACATACCAACTTTACTTTCACCAGCCTCCAACTTACCAACTTTACTTTCACCAGTCTCCAACTTACCAACCTTACTTTCATCAGTCTCCAACTTACCAACTTTACTTTCATCAGTCTCCAACTTACCAACTTTACTTTCATAAGTCTCCAACTTACCAACTTTACTTTCATCAGTCTCCAAATTACCAACTTTACTTTCATCAGTCTCCAATTTACCAACTTTACTTTCATCAGTCTCCAACTTACCAACTTTACTTTCATCAGTCTCCAACTTACCAACTTTACTTTCATCAGTCTCCAACTTACCAACTTTACTTTCATCAGTCTCCAACTTACCAACTTTACTTTCATCAGTCTCCAACTTACCAACTTTACTTTCATCAGTCTCCAACTTACCAACTTTACTTTCATCAGTCTCCAACTTACCAACTTTACTTTCATCAGTCTCCAACTTACCAACTTTACTTTCATCAGTCTCCAACTTACCAACTTTACTTTCATCAGTCTCCAATTTACCAACCGATAAACTGATTTTCCCGCTCTATCCTTCCAGAATAGAAATTACATTGGCTACCAGAATGGTAATCCTTTACGGTTTCCCCTCTATCTTTCCACAATATTATCAATTTTTTTAGGGGTTTCAGCCTCTTTTTGCCTTTATACAGCTCAAAATAAAATTATACAACAATTTTTTCCTTGAATCCTGAGTAAAATCTTGAAAACTTTGTGAAGGTAAACTTGATCGAACTACCACTTGTATTTGTGCTAGTAATGATGCTTTTTAAATACATGCAGAATTTAGATGGTGCAAAGGTATTTACTTTCACTGGTAATTATTTAACGGGGTTTTACTGTTCCACTATCAAAACGTTGTCATACATTTTAAGTAGATACATATGAAAACAGTGATTTTGTTTGTACTTTAAATTAGTAGGACTAATTAGCCAGTAAATTATTTGAGCCACGTTTAGGGTGGATAACAAGGTTTATTTTTCATTATATATCCTGCATGGGTAGCACGATACATATCAAGAATTTTTTATGTACATTTTTATTTTGACTATCATATCTAAATCCCCTGGATACGCCATTTATGGCGATCTTGAATTTGTTACAGTTTGAGTATATCAACAATTTTAAAATTTACTATGGAGGAAGAGGAAATTAGAAAAAAATCATATAAATCTTTAAACTGGATCTAAAAAGAGCTTAAAACTCATCAAGATTCAGGGCCACGCTCCAATTTGTTCCGTTTTGTGAAGCAAACAACGGCAGCATACTAATGTTGCTAAGACTATTGGAAATGGTGGTTTATTTTATCAAGTGGACTGTTTTGGAACAGATGAAAATAAGGTTGATCGTTTCTCGCTGATAAATCCGCACACAAAATACTTAAAACTAATTCAAAATCTTTTTGTTTATCTACGCCAGTGACAATTTCTTTACGTTTTGATAGGGAACGGTCCAAACCCTGGTCTTATTACTATCTAAGGTCGACCTGTTCTTAGAAAGCATCATTAATTAGTAGCCCAATGACAAATGGCAGCTAGGTCCAGTTTTGAACTTTCTCAAAATTTTGCGATTTTTATCAGGATCGATCTAGCGAACCTCGGATTACGAGGCGAGCACGATAACCACTGCGCCAACCAGCCAGTTAAACTTATTATCGGGATTTTTACTAAATCCACTTTTCCTTCCATGTATTCATCATCGGTATCGAATCAATTAAGGACGGTGAAAAATACCTATACACACCATAGAGGTACTGCAAGCATAAATCAGTAAAACATTTAATTTTAAAAACTAATCACATAAAAAAGTTAAATGTCATATTACTAATTAAAAATGGCATATTGGTTTTAGCATTTACAAAACTCATATTTTAAGGCTTTTTAAATCGTATACACCTGAAGTTTGCTTTATCGAATTTCCACAAATCCTAACATTTTAAATACTTCTCCCTAAGATTTACATAGTCTAATATATTTTTACGGATAACAATTTAATATTTTAAAATTACATCTACCAGCGTTAACTTATATAACATTAAGTGTTTAACCTAATTATATATTGTCTAAGAAGAGTAATACTTAGTAGTAGTACTTACGTTTTGAAAACTATTTAGGTTAAGGATTAGGCCTAAACAACATATTTGCTGTAAACAGAAACCAACTCGATTTGTACAAAGTTTCACGATCTAAATTAGCAAAACGGGTGTTGGTATCAGTGCACAAACACATACAATATCAGGTCCTCCCTATATTTTAAAAGCATAGGCACGCCTTACCTGAGCTTTCCAAGTTAGCCTATCCCGAGAACGCCGATATCATACGCGTTTGTGCACTGACACCAACTCCCGGTTGCCTCGGGTGGGATTCTAACCCGCAACTGCGAACGCTTTGGCCAAGCGCTGTGTTTTAACCACTAGACCACCGAGGCTGGAGACTAGAGTGCGACTAAGGTCATCTCAACCGCTAGCACTCTGCCGAAAAATATAATACCCCCATCGCAACAAATCTGCGTACTCAGTGAATTTCCAATGCATGCATATGTTTGTCACTACCGCATAAAGCCACTTACCAAGTTTAATAAAAATACAGAAATAAGTAAGAGATCTATAGCATTTTATTTATTCTCCATAAGAATAACATTAGGGCTGAGTACGCAGGTTTGCTGCTACGGGGATAATCAACAAAAAATCTATTTTTTGTGCAAATATCAATATACCAATACTACGTGAGGCCACATACCAAGTTTCATCAATATAAATTCATAAATAATGGAGATCAAATTGTATTTATTCTCCATAAGGATAACATTGGACAACGTACTGTGTTTAGCACTTTGAATATCTCTGCAACGGGTAAACGTAGAATCACAATTTAAACACCAAAATGATTGTTTTGTGGAGCTGAGTTGATTCGTAAAAGCAAATGTGAAGTTTATATTAAAATTAACTGAGGGAAATCCAAAAATATTTTCATATAACATGAACATGGGAGATTGTATGAGCAGGTTTTTTTGGATTTTCTCCGCAACCACTTAACTTAGAGGTTAATAATTCAAAATTTTTATATTATTATTTTTAAGCCCTATAACATGGTCGAAACCAAAATTAAGTGTGTTAAAAATTTTAGGGTGAAAATGCAAAAAAACTATTTTTGGAAAATTTAAAATCCCCATAAACCCCCCTTCCCATAGTCTGATTTTTCTGGTTTTTGAACTTAAAGTCATAAATGTTACTTTACACATTTGAGCCAAATTTCATCGAAATCGGACGTTTTTTACTAAAGTTATCGTATTCACGGACACATATTTGTATATATATATATATATATATATATATATATATATATATATATATATATATTATATATTTGAACGAATAGTGTTTTTGTCATCTGGGGACCTCAAAACAAAAAGTTATCATGGTCTCGGGCTTAAGTCTTACCTTGAGACCTACGGTATTAGCTTCTTCCCTATAGGGGAAATTCGCTAAAACTAAGATCAACGGCAGATTACGGGTGAGGCAAGGCGAGTAGTTTAAGCTGTCAAAACAAAGCTTGATAAAACGAAAAGAAAGCAACAAATATAGAACGGCTCAAAGAGCATATAAGACCGTGTCTGTCGCACAGCGCCAAGTTGTTTGTCATATCAGTCCCGCGACCTGCTGTGAGACTAGATGCGACAGACTTTTATTCCTCTGTATTCTTTATTGTATGTAACACTTTGAATCTCTAATGTTACATGCAAACTAACCAAACATAAGCTCACGTCGTTGATAATTAAAAGATAATAAAACAGTTATTTTATTTAACCCATATCTGAAAGAGACAGTTTTTAATCCATATCTCTTTTCCTCAACTGATTATAAGTTATGTATTATATGTGAGTTGTAGAATAGAATTATGAAAAGGGACATGGATGAAATCGTGGACAGTATAAAATCTCAGAGGTACATTTTTAAACTAATATTGACGAATAGAGAGATTTCAAAACGCTTTTCTCCAAAGTACAACACATACACTTTTTTAAATTCTTGGGTGCTGTAAGTGTTTTAAGTCTACGTGTATTTAGTGTGAAAAAACTGAAAGTGAACACAGTCATGGACGACTTAGTTAATAAAAGGCTCAAAACGATGACCGGGTAAGAAGATTTGAAATCAAGCCAAGTATAAGATTAAGTAAGCCCTTTAATAAATTTTTCATGAGTTTCAAAACTTCGACACCGCTCAGTTTTTCTACAAGAAGCATTTTGTCTTACAGAATTTAAAGACGACTAAGTTGATCATGTAATTTACTGCTGCTTTTTTGGTTGATTACTTTGAAATAAGTGAAAATCCTACAATGTCCAGTTTTAAAACATTAACCTTGGGCTGATTTGTGTACATTGTTTTTCAAAATAATACAACTTAATAATAACAAAAGGTGAAATAAAAAAATTTGAATAAATAACAAAAATAAATAACAACAAAAATAACAAAAGGTGAAATAAATAAATAAATAAATAAAAAATAAAATAAAATAAATAAATAAAAATAAATAAAATAAAAATAAATAAATAACAAAATGTGAAATTTCTATTGTAATGTACAGTTACATACAATCGGTAACTACTTTGTTATCACTTTGCAACATCTAATGCATATTTATTTTTGTTTCAAACGCTTTAATTGCTATTTTCTAAGGTTAAACAATTAAAAAAATATTATTAGTTTAATATTTTTTAACATGGGGAAAATAATCTGTTAAAATGAATCATTGAAGGCTGAATCACAAAAGGTTTTAATAATACAATTTCAATTAAATCCCTAATTGGTTTGGCGTAACAAAAGTTCTGAAACGATCAAGTTATCGGATGGGAGTGAAAAACTAATTAACACTGTTGAATAACTTCCCAAAGAGTCAGCTGTTAGCTTAAATTTAAAATGGTCTCGTAGTTGACAATATATACCCATAGATCGCTCGCATGTACCTTTTTTAATGGTTTAGTCAGTGGATTGAAAACAGATGTGCTAAGTTTAATGTAAATTTAAGTATGTCAAAAAATATTCAAATTTTTTTGATTTAGTCAAAAATACTTACGAATCCACCGTATAAAGTTATTTGAGGGTAATAAAGTTTACATTTGATAGTTTTGACAATCCGTGAAAACCTAACATGTATTAACAGCATTATACGAAACACCCCGTGAACTCTTTGACGATCATTTAAAATGTTAGCTTTACAGCGATATAATCTTCACATCTTCAGCTCTACCGTAGGTCATTCAGTCATTGGGAATAAGGAAAGACCAAATAAATCTTGGTTTTTACTTCACAAAAGTCGTATCTGGAGGACTGAGACTACACCTAGTTAGGTTAGGCGGGAAACAGTAAACTCCCTTCTGAGTGCGTGACTTGGAACGAAAATTTGTACAAATCGAATTCGTTCTGTTTACAGGATAAGTGTTTTTCAGTCTTAACCTATATAGTGTTTAGATGTTTAGTACGACTATTAAGTTTTAACCCTCCTAAGGCAGTATGAAATTATGTTAAACACAATGTTACTTTCAAGTTAATCCCCACATATGTAATATTAAATATTATCAATTATGATATATAAGAGTATTCTAATCATAGGCTGAAGTATTAAAAATAACATAGTCTTTGACAGTTTCATAAAGCAATTCCATGCTTATGCAATTCATAAGCCTTAAATATTTCAATATATTTTTGTAATCTAAACCCATTAGAGATTTTGTAATTAAATATCTCAATGGACGTTTTTTGTGATGCATTTTTCAACTTAATACCTTTTACTCATATGTTTTTGCTCCCACTAACTCTAACGTTTCTGCAACTCAATGACCATCCTTAATTTATTCAGTCCATCGAAACAGATACAGGATCAGGATATAGAATACAGGATCAATACAGATACAGGATCAGGATATAGAATACAGGATCAATACAGATACAGGATCAGGATATAGAATACAGGATCAATACAGATACAGGGTCAGGATATAGAATACAGGATCAATACAGATACAGGATCAGGATATAGAATACAGGATCAATACAGATACAGGATCAGGATATAGAATACAGGATCAATACAGATACAGGAACAGGATATAGAATACAGGATCAATACAGATACAGGATCAGGATATAGAATACAGGATCGATACAGATACAGGAACAGGATATAGAATACAGGATCGATACAGATACAGGAACAGGATATAGAATACAGGATCAATACAGATACAGGATCAGGATATAGAATACAGGATCAATACAGATACAGGATCAGGATATAGAATACAGGATCAATACAGATACAGGATCAGGATATAGAATACAGGATCAATACAGATACAGGATCAGGATATAGAATACAGGATCAATACAGATACAGGATCAGGATATAGAATACAGGATCAATACAGATACAGGATCAGGATATAGAATACAGGATCAATACATATACAGGATCAGGATATAGAATACAGGATCAATACAGATACAGGATCAGGATATAGAATACAGGATCAATACAGATACAGGATCAGGATATAGAATACAGGATCAATACAGATACAGGATCAGGATATAGAATACAGGATCAATACAGATACAGGATCAGGATATAGAATACAGGATCAATACAGATACAGGGTCAGGATATAGAATACAGGATCAATACAGATACAGGAACAGGATATAGAATACAGGATCAGGATATAGAATACAGGATCAATACAGATACAGGATCAGGATATAGAATACAGGATCAATACAGATACAGGATCAGGATATAGAATACAGGATCAATACAGATACAGGATCAGGATATAGAATACAGGATCAATACAGATACATGATCAGGATATAGAATACAGGATCAATACAGATACAGGATCAGGATATAGAATACAGGATCAATACAGATACAGGATCAGGATATAGAATACAGGATCAATACAGATACAGGATCAGGATATAGAATACAGGATCAATACAGATACAGGATCAGGATATAGAATACAGGATCAATACAGATACAGGGTCAGGATATAGAATACAGGATCAATACAGATACAAGAGAGGAAAGTTGTTTTTGTGAACAACCGAATAACAAGGTTAATTTTGTTTCAGAATTAAGGTACGGTTTGGGTCACAGTGCTTGGCGTCTGGTTAGCGTATGCTCTGGAATGACTTTTCGCCTCTATTTGGCATAGTACCGTTTGTGTTATAGTATACTTTTGTCAACAGAAAGTAAAATGAATTATTTTAATTTTAAAACATTGGTTTTGGTTATTTTCGTTATTGTCTGCTTTTATTTACGAGAAATTTGAGTTGTTTCTCGCATTTCCCAGGCGTCAATCAACGTGGCTCGAATTGTAATATGTATAATTCATTAGAGTGAAGCGATAAATCTTTTCATCAATTCCAAACAGTCAACTTAATAAAATAAACCTCAATTTCTATAGTCCCAGCAACATTAGTATGCTGCCGTTGTTCACTTCACAAAACGGAACAAATTGGAGCTTGGCCCTGAATCTTGATGAGTTTTAAGCTCTTTTTAGATCCAATTTTAAAAAGTGTAAGAATTTTTTTTTTAATTCACCTAGTAAATTAGTAAGAATTTGTTTCCGCACAGTGAGTTTTAAAATGTTAAATTTATTGACACATTAATTTTGAATGAGTGGCAATTTCTAGTGGGTTTAGATAAATAAATAAAAAAAAATATGCACACTAATTTACTTATATTTATCCTTGTTATACACTGCTGAAATAATCGAATAAATAATTTGTCTACTAATTTGAAGATCTATGAAGAATATTTTTTTCATGTATCAACGACAGATGATATTCCTAGATGGGACTAGTCAAAACCTTTGTGAATTTAAATTCTAAATACAATTGTGCTTTCTAAATTCTATATGCTTTAGATGAAAGTGTGATGAAAGTGTTAATTATCTGAAAGAAAAATAACAGCTAGATTCTGTTTTGACAAACAAAAGTGTGTTTATCTAAAGGGTTTGTTTTAGTATGTAGATTTAACAGGGGTTTCCAATGTGTTGATACATTCCTATACACTCTGTAAATGGTTGCATTGTTAGTAATATGTTTTTGAGCTTTATAAATTGCAAAAATACCTTATCCCCTACTACTCATTCATTTGAGTTAATCAAATTAAATTATTAATCTCATCTGGATCTATTGTCGCTAACGTATATTTTATACACTTTCATGTATATTTTCAGGATTATGAAACATTTCTTTTATACAAATATCTCTATAATAATCCTTAATAATTTGACAGCTGAAATATAAATACAATTGGAATGGTAACAAAAGGAATGATCTAGAAATATAACTTTAAAAATCTCAATTAAGGGTGAGTTAATAAAAATTGCAATATTGAACGGATTGAAAAGCAGAAATAGAAAGAAGATGCTTGAAAGCAGCTCTGATTAAGCATTAATTAGCAACTTTCCTTTTATCAATTTCCAATTTACCAAATGTTAAACTGGTTTTTCCGCTCCAACCTTCCCAAATTACACTGGCTGCCAGTGGTTCACCCCTTTATCCTTTCACAATATTATTAATTTATACAAGACGTTGGAAGCATATTTTTGCCTTTCACTGGCCGTGCAAATATACTGTAGAAATGTGCGTGGAATGTATCCAGCAAAGTAAGGGGTGAGCCTTTAAAGTACGAGTTGTACAGTTGTGATAAAAGTTAAGGTCAGGACCGGGATTTTAACCGTTGACTTGACCAGTGCCAACGAATCACAATGCATTGGTAGCCCGTTGCGGTCCCCCCTCTATCCTACCACAATATTATTACACGATTTATCAGGATGTACCCCGTTATGGTTTCCCATCTATAGGAATCTATCAGCACATGGGTTATCCATGTCAACTACGCCCCCCAAAAATGGAGTTTCACTATCAAAAGCCTTTGAAGTAGATACATGAAAACAATAATTCTATAGTCCTTTCAATCAGTCGAGGGGGGGGGGTCTAATCCATGTTTAGAGGGCATTATATGGGTAATTTCTCATTAATAATACCCTCGTAAGAGGGTAAATATGGAGAAATTTATATATAGATTTTTACTTTTGTTTATATTTGTCTAAAACCTCTGGAAATTTATGCCATTCAAAATTAGTTTTAATAGATCTAATATTATACATTTACTATGGAGGAAGAGGGAACTAGAAGAAAACTTCGTGTAGATCTTTAAAATCGTGTAAAACTTCGTGTAGATCTTTAAAATCGTGTAAAACTTCGTGTAGATCTTTAAAATCGTGTAAAATTCGTGTAGATCTTTAAAATCGTGTAAAACTTCGTGTAGATCTTTAAAATCGTGTAAAACTTCGTGTAGATCTTTAAAATCGTGTAAAACTTCGTGTAGATCTTTAAATTGGATCCAAAACGAGCTTAAAACTCATCCAGATTCAGGGCCGTACTCCAATTTGTTCCGTTTTGTGAAGTGAACAACGGCAGCATAATAATGTTGCTGGGACTATTAGAAATTAAGGTTTATTTTATCAATTGAATTGTTTCGGAATAGATGAAAATAAGGTTTTTATCACACTGCAAGAAAAGCAGCTGTTTTTGGGTCTGTAATTAGCCCATAAAATCACATTTTTCTGATACCTTAAAAAAGGAACTTTTTGATTAGCATATTACGTGTTGTTATTACACCCGTTAAAAAAGGGCACCAAAAAATCAGCTGTGGATTTTTTCAGTGCACTAACCTCAAAGTTTGTTATTGTTCCTTTTTACGTTTCTGCATTTCAAAGGTAACACATGGACAAAATGCAAGTCGATACATTTCGATCGTAAATAAAAGAAATATAAATATTGTAAAGTTAACCTATATGAACTACCAAAACACAAATCACCTAATTTTAGGCCCAAATTGTCAACTAACAAAGGCTTATATGCGCAGTATGATAAAAAAAGTTGTTCATCACATGGAGCAATGATGAAAACTTGAGATGAAAACTACTATTATCATTTCTTTTTAACAAATTAGCACACAAAAATACTCTTACCTATATTAAATACAAATTACACTTGTTATTGGGTTTTTTACTGAAACAACTTTTTCTTCCTACTTTTATTGACTAAATTAAGGATGCTCATAAAGCTGCAGAAGCGTTCATTTAGATATTTAATTTCAAAATCTCTATTGGAGGTAGTTTATGGATAGAACTCATATTTTATGGATTTATTAATATCATACACAGGAAATTTGCTTTATGGAATTGTCACAGACCCTGAAATTTTAAAAACTGTTCCCTATGATTTGAATCCTGTAATCCATCATTACTGATAACAATTCAATATTTTAAAATTAAATATATCAACAATAATTTTTAATTAAGTGTTTAACCTAATTTTGTATTTCTGAGGAGGGTAAAACTTAGTAATAATACATAAGCTCTGAAAACAACTTAGGTCAAGGATGAAACAACACATTTACCGTAAACAGAAACCAACTTGATTTGGAAATTTCCGTTCCAAGTCACGTACTCAGAAGAGAGTTTACGGTTTCCCGCCAAAACTGACTAAATTTGTAGTCAAAGTCCTCTAGATAAGACTTTTGTGAAACAATTTATTTCCTTTGGTCTTTGGTAGAGCCGAATGTTCACTATGTTTTAAGGTAGAGCTGAAGATGTAAAGATTCCATTGCTCTAAAGCTGATGCTTTTAGTTATCCTATACTCTAATAGGAGTAAGGTTTGCTTGCTTGCTTGCGACACTGATCTCAAAAATGGCTCCAACGATTTCCTTCAAATGTTGGAAATAACTAATTTCTGGGATAAAAATAAGTTCTAGACAGGCCTCATCTCAGGATAAATCAAATAAAGTAAAAAAAAAACTAAAATGAAAAGTTAAAAAAATTAACATTGGGCTTATGGAGTTTCAAATCAAAACAAAAGAATTGTTAACAGCTGTTCATAATCAACCAGGGAACTGTCAAAGTAATACTCATGTTGTTTATGATAACATGTGGTTTCCTAAGAGCAGAGATTAAAAGATTTTAGGGAAGATTTTATATATATATAGAGTAGTAAAATAAATCAAAGGGACATTGAGCTATAAATAACAACTGGAGTAACCTTAAAAATGTATAAAATAGGCAATTGAGTTATACAAATCTGATTATCAGTAGGGGGAAGTGGTGAAATATTACTCCGAGTCATCTAAACAAACTGACTGGCCTTCCCCCGAGCAAAGCTCGGCCCCCAGGTACTCTTTAAATTATAAGAGATGTCTCTTGCCAATAGCATTCGTAATAAGTTTTTTCGGTGAGTCAAAACAAACCAAAAACATCTATGCTCATTTTATTTCCCTGAACAAATTTCATAATGTATGCCTAGTTTAATAAAATTTCAAGAACCTGTTACGTATAGATGTGTACGTTCAATTCAACTTGTGCATTTGCAAATTCATCGACTGGACTATTTCCAACACTCGTCTGCATGCGAACTATACGGTGGGTAATCGTCGACCACGAGCACACTATCTTTAGAATAGAAGCTAACAGTGATTCCTTAGGGGGTTTGTTGATTAATTAGGGTGTTAATTAATTTTTGGCTCTCATCCGATAAGTGAATTGTTTGAACACTTTTGTCATGCCAAACCAATAAGGAGTTTAATTGAAAACGTATTATTAAAACGTTTTATGATTCAGCATCAATGGTTTACTTTCACGGATTTATATTCTACCTATTTATATTCTATTATTATATTATCAACAATTGTTTACCAAAAATATTGGCAGTAACTTACATGATCAACTTGATCTTTTTACTTTCTCCCCTTATACATATGGAGAAAGTATTGTTTTCGTCAAAATTTTTGAATTTGATTTGGTAGTGGAAATAGTCGTTTTGGTGCTCCCTGAACCCAAAAAAGTGGTTTTTACGTGATGTCTGTGTGTCTGTCTGTCTGTCTGTATGGATGTGTACAGAGGTAGAGCCCTAACCAAAGGTCCGATTTTTATGAAATTTGGTATGTAGGTACTAATCCACGATATCTCCAGGCATGTTTTTCATTATTTGGAATTTTTGATTTTTAAGGGTTATTATCCCCCGAAAAACACCAAAAAACATGACAAATCAAGATTTCTCAAAAACGGCTCTAACGATTTTGATTAAACTTTAGTTGTTTGTAGAACTTGAGTTGTCCAACAAAATGGCACCACCCACATTTCTGTAAAAATTCGGGTTCAGAAATTACAAGACTTAAAATATCAAAATTTTAGTTTTTTGGATTTTTCATAGAAAACACATAAATATAAAAAGTATTACTATTTACCATTAAAAAGAGCTCATAAAACTAAATAATTTAGTATCTTTAATTACTATTCTACGATTCCTGGTTGCGGAGAAAATTTAAAATTTAATTTTGCGGTAAACACAGTACGTTTTCCAATGTTATTCTTATGGGGAATACAAAAATTAGTATTTCTCTCTTATTTATTGATCAATTTCGTTCAAACTTGATATGCTTGTCAAGTTAGCATTGACCAACGGAGGAGATTCAAAATATGTTGCCCCTTAATAACCCTGGGGGGGAATAGGGGGCATTTCCCCTCTTAAAACAACGTGTGTAGCAATGGATTCTGTAGTGCCTCCTAAACAGGGATTTGGTTGGATATTTTTGAAAACAACTTACAACAAGATTTTCTGTACATTCGACCGTGCTTTGTATTCTATATTTAGTAAATAAAAAGTAATTTATTCATTAAAGTAGGGCTAAAAGGGAGAAAGTATGTGTCTGTTTCCTAATACCGTTTATTTTAATTATTCGACAGTGAACGAAACGAAAATCCGTATTGTAGAACAACTGAACCGTGCCTAAGTTCCACAACACCTTCAAAGTTTATTAAACGGCTTAAACTTCTTAGTTGAGTTTTAAATCGTCTTACCTAGTCACCGTGCTGAAGAGTTACATTAACTAAGTTATTCAATTACTGTGTTCACATATAATCTTTAAGTACCTGGGGGGGCCGAGCTTTGCTCGGGGGAAGGCCAGCCAGTTTGTTTAGATGACTTGGAGTAATATTTCACCACTTCCCCCTACTAATAATCATATTTGTATGACTCATTTGCCTCTTTTCTACATTTTTAAGGTCACTCCAGTTTTTATTTATAGCTCAATGCCCCTTTGATTTATTTTACTACTCTATTTATGTAATACAGTAGAGTCTCACAAACTCGACTCCCGATACATCGACACTCTGGGAAACTCGACACCTCATACAGTACATGTATTACAAGACTATATATTTTGGAAACGAGGACAATTAGTTATTAATTCTCAATTTTTAAGTATTTATCTAATTTTTATATTTTTCTTAAGTTTGTAATACAGTATCATTATACATTTATACTATAATGTGTTTAAGTAAAATCTAATACAGTATACAATTTACAGCTAAATAATGTGTTTTCCTACCCTCCCAATGTAATTCTGGATAACTCGACATTCCACAAACTCGACAGGATCTTAGTCCACATTGTGTCGAGTTTGTGAGACTGCACTGTATACCTGGGGGCTGAGCTTTGCTGGGGGGAAGGCCAGTCAGTTTGTTCAGATGTCTCGGAGTAATATTTCACCATTTCCCCTTACTGATAATCAGATTTGTATTATTCATTTGCCTCTTTTCTACATTTTTAAGGTCCCTCCAGTTGTTATTTATAGCTCAATGTCCCTTTGATTTATTTTACTACTCTATATTTGTAATCTTAACTCAAATCTTTTAATCTCTCCTCTCAGGAAACCACATGTTAATAATCATAAACAACATGAGTTTCCCATGGTTTGAATCAACCAAATTCAGTAGACGTGACACCACTATGATCTGCAGACTTCGTTTTGGACACTGTTTTACAGCAGACCGACTTTTCTTACTTCAAAGAATTGACTCCCCACAATGCCTAAAATGTAATGATGGAACTCATGAAAGTATTCTACACATATTTAAGGACTGCACTGCCTACTCAGTACATCAAAATGATCTCTATGAAATGTTGAGAAGATGTAACTGTCATATACCTCCTGATTTACATGACATTCTTACAGAAGAAAACTCAAAATTATGGTGTTACATCTTAGAATTTTTACACAAAATCAAGAAAATTATTTAAGTGACCATATACCGGATGAAATTGATTAAGTTTTGGACTTGAATTGTAATATTTGGACTTCATACATCAAATCTCTTTATATAATTGAAATTAATTCAGTGTGTTTTCAAAATTATAGTGTTACGTCTTAGAATTTTTATATATAAAATCGAGAAAATTATTTAAGTGACCATAAACCGGATGAAATCAATTAAATTTTGGACTTGAACTGTAATATAATAATTTATGTTCGTAGCTCTTAAGGCTTCATGTAATTTCATACAAAGCCTCTAATAAAAGATAAAAAAAAAAAATACTTTGACAGTTCTCTGGTTGATTATGAACAGCTGTTACAATTCTTTTGTTTTGATTTGAAACTCCATAAGCCCAATGTTAATTTTTTTAACTTTTCATTTTAGTTTTTTTACATTATTTGATTTTTCCTAGGGATGAGGCCTGTCTAGAACTTATTTTTATCCCAGAAATTAGTTATTTCCAACATTTGAAGGAAATCGTTGGAGCCGTTTTTGAGACCCGTGTCGCAAGCAAGCAAGCAAACCTTACTCATATTAGAGTATAGGATATTTCGAATTGAACATGTGTAGGCTTAAAAAACTGAAAGCCTAGAACGTTTGTGTTATCCTTTAAAGGGGGCTTATTTAAATCTCTATTCATAAATATATAGAAGTTTACAAATCTATCCAAGTACTTACATCTTGTTTACGTTTTCGTCCACGACCGTACTTTTTCATAATTCTAATTACCAGTTTTATATATGATACATAACTTATCATCAATAAAGATCAAAAAGCTATGGATTATAAATGGTGTAAGTCATTAAATAGCTTTTAAATAATATTTTTGTCAACAACATGTGCTCATGCTTGGTTAGTTTGCATGGAACATTAGAGATGCAAAGCGTTACATACGATAAAGATTGAAGATAAATAAAAGTGTGTTGCTAGAGTCGCATCATCAGTGGCGCCGTCTCACAGCAGGACGCGGGACTGATATGACAAACAACTTGGCGCTGTGCGACAGATACGGTCTTATGTTCTTTGAGTCCTTCTATATTTGTTGTTTTCTTTTCAGAAGTTATAAGCCCCAATTAAAGAGTTATTCGTAAATTAATTGCTTATTTAAATGAAATTTATTTACCCAATGAAGTGATATTATTTTTGTCCGAAGTTTATGGTACACATTTTTGGAGTAAAACTAGAAAAAATTATAAACGAGTTCGCACGCAGCACGCTGACGAGAGGGAACTGAATCTCTATATAATAACTTTTAAAACCCAAAATTAGTGTAAAAACATACATTTCTCCAAATTTATTGAAATCTGAAAATATTGATTTTTTTGGCTGTTCTGATACTCCTGGTTTCATTTACCTGCAAAGCTGGGAATACAATTTTGCGCATTATAAGGTTAGGAGAAGGTCCAGGCAGGCTTGAAAGTAGGCGTGAGGTTGCTGGGGATGATAAAAGTACTCTAACAAAGGAATAACATCAGGCTTTTCTAGTGTAAAACCCCCATAAGACAATGTCTGTGTTTAGTCGATACATTTTCTTTAATAACTCGGTATGCTAGAATGACGAAAAAGGGCTTAAATTTTTGCCTCACTAATTCCCATATTATTACATGCATTAATTTTACATACGGGGCTTTTCTTACAAATTTGAAAGATTAATCCCAAAAAAAGGGTTTAGAGTTTTCCGATTGTTTTGCCCAACAAATTTGTCCAACTGATTACAGAAAGGAACGTCCCTACCAAATTTGAAGTAAATCGGACAAGAAATGCGACCACTAGAGTGCAAAAACACACATATATATATACAATTTTGAACGACACGCCAAAACATGTTCAGGGGGTCACGTTAGGAACTTCTATGGTGGTCCCGGGCTTAAGTTTCACCGTGCGGGTCATGCTAATAGTTCACTTTCCAAAGGAAATTCACTAATAAAAGAAAGATTACAGTTTAATCGGTTGAATAACGGGCTGCATACTAGCTTATATATTAACTAACAGTACGGCAAGTTGGGATTGTAGCTGTTAAAAGCTTATACAGTTGATATTTCGATATTTCCAACTATCCTTAGAGATCGTAATCCTATACTCTAATATGAGTAAGGTTTGCTTGCTTGCTTGCGACACGGATCTCAAAAACGGCTCCAACGATTTCCTTCAAATGTTCAAAATAACTAATTTCTAGGATAAAAATAAGTTCTAGACAGGCCTCATCCCTAGGAAAAATCAAATAATGTAACAAAACTAAAATGAAAAGTTAAAAAAATTAATATTGGGCTTATGGAGTTTCAAATCAAAACAAAAGAATTGTAACAGCTGTTTATAATCAACCAGGGAACTGTCAAAGTAATACTCATGTTGTTTATGATTATTAACATGTGGTTTCCTGAGAGCAGAGATTAAAGGATTTGAGTGAAGATTACATATATAGAGAAGTAAAATAAATCAAAGGGACATTGAGCTATAAATAACAACTGGAGCGATCTTAAAAAATGTGGATAAAAGATGCAAATGAGTTATACAGATCTGATTATCAGTAGGGGGGAGTGTTGAAATATACTCCAAGTCATCTAAACAAACTGGCCTTCCCCCGAGCAAAGCTCGGCCCCCCAGGTACTATTTTTAATTAGTTAACTATAATAGCAAATCTATTGTAATTAGGCCTTAGGTAATAGCCGTTTCAAATTAGGTAAATTTTGAAAATCCATCCTTCTATGCTTTATGTTTATGCTTTTGTTTTGAAGGTCTGACGAAGGTATGAGGTATTCCATACGCCATTTTCAAGGATCGATATTGCTATAGAAACACCAAAATTAAAGACGCAAAACAACTAAAGTAACAGGAGTCGAGCTTTATCATAACGAGAATTTAAAAAGGGGGCTGATATTTGATGGAAGAAAGAATGATCTCAGGGGATGAGCTTTATGAGATGAAGGGCTGAACAGGTCGAGGTTTCCTAAAGGGGGCTTTGACAGAACAATCACTTTTAAAGGAAAACGTTTGCTGGGACAAAAGGGATTATTTTTAAAAGTGTGGCTATGCTTGGTTAGACCCAATTTTATTTGAAAAGTAATAGATTTAAGAACATTTTATAATTTGTATGTATCTACTTTATCATTTCTTTGTAGCAAACCTTTGGTGACCTGCGGTTTCTGTGGTATTTCCTATGTATTTACTTGATAAGCTGACTTTGTAATTCATTCTTTGTAAAAAAATTGCCTTATGTTATTTTACTTATACAATTTAGAGTGCTCCATCTCTATTTGTAAACCTTGTAAATATGGCATGCACCGAGGAGCAAAATAAAATATGCGTAGTAAAGTAATAACTATCTTCATTAAGATGTGCATAATAAAGCATTTGCACTCTCTGATAAGCTCGCAAGCACTTCAAACTCCCAAGGAGCAGAGTTGAAGTTGGCTCAAACAATGGGTTTTAAATGAGCTTTCCAAGAGCTCTGCAGATGAAGAGGGTCTCAGTAATCTGAAATTGTCCCTTAACAAATAATAACCTGACCTTTTAGTAGATACAATATTACGTGCTCGGCCAAAGGTTTGTAAGAGGTATGCGTAATAAAGACATGACTACATAGTCCGTCAGTATACAGAGCTCTGCGACAAATGATGATTTGAAGCAGTGTATTTCACAGCTCCACATGGCAATAGGACAAATCTTGTTAGTTCAAAATATAAGTAAATAGGTTGTCACTCTATAAGTTATAAGTAATTTACCTAGTTAGCTTGTCACGGCTTCGCTCGCGATCACAACGTAATATTATACTGATATTCCCGTATAAATATTGTGTTACCTTTCCAAAGCCAACATGGCCTGCTGATTAACTGTGTTTACTCTATCCATCTGATTGCTTACAACTTATTGATATTTCCCAATGTTAAGCTTATGGTAAAAAACTCAAATTTGAAGGGCCCCAGGGCCTCACTCACAAATTATTTCTCTATAAAAAAAGTTTCCTGCACAACTTTACGTTAGGCTCTTTCCAATGACACCAAAAACATGAAAATCGGTTCAGTAGTTCAGGAGGAGTGATTGACACAAAAAACCTGCTCGCCTATTAAATAAGTATAGATAGATAGATTCCTCACGGTTCCATTTTTAACTCTTGCATTTATTTCGATAAGAAAACTTTTTAAACTGTTTTATTGTAACTTTACGAAAACGTAAATAAAAATACTATAACAACTCGTACATATAAACATTTACAATATAAATTATATACTTTATTTTGCAATAAAAACTAAATAATTAAAACATTATTTAAACTGATTTAATGTAATTTTTTGGTAAACATTAATAATAACAAAGACTGTAACATAACATCACATGAACATGAACATAACACTGTATCAACTATGACTTCAAATTATAAGGATTATTATAGAATAATAAAATAAACACAAATAAAAACACTATATGTAAAACATAAGTAACATAAAAAGGCAGTTTTTTAAATTGTTTAATATAATTATTGTTTAATATTATTATAATTATAAGAATATTGTTTAATATTATATTATTGTTTAATATAATTATATTATAACGCTTTCCTACATTTGTTTGGATTAATTAAACCAAATCCCAAAGATGAGAAACATTGAAGGCGTTTTCAAGTGGCACATAATAAAGATAAGCTTGCTACCGAGAAGCGTCGGTTCTTAAAATATATTTTTGGGAAAGGGATTATTTAAGATGACTAGTTAGTAAGGAATAATAAGAAAACGACTTTGTCGGAATAAAAAAAGATAAGCCCGGTTTAGTTTAGATTTTCAATTCCTACAGAATACCTAAATTTGTTTGATTTATCTTACAGTAATTTAATTTTAAAATACAACAAGAATCTGATTTAAGTCCCTATTAAAGTATCTTTTAGTTATTCAAACCAATGTATGTTTAAAAAGTAAACATTTTTGAGGTGGTACACGAAATGTGGCATAAATATCAGAATTATATCGTTGGTAAATAATGTCAACTATGTAATTTGAAAACGTGATTTTTTCAACATATTTTCCCCGAAAATCACCTACTACGTTTGTATTTGTGGTTATTTGTTTTCCACTACTGTCATCCCTCAAATTATTTTACTTCTTACCAAAGTAATGTTATTCCAACTTACAATTTTAAAATGCTACAAAAAATGCAGTAATCTTGATAAAACGTTTTTAAGAACAACTGAACTATGAGAAATTCTTTTGACTCCTGCAAAGTTAGCTAAAGGGCTTAAACTTATGTAAGTTTGAAATCTTCTTACCTGGTTACCATTTTAATGAGTCTTAGTTCACCGTCTTTAACATTAAAGGTCATTCTGGGACCAGTAGAGTATATCATAATAATTCATAGGGTTTACTCCGCAACGAAATCTCTGAATAAGTTTTGTTGAACTAATACACACTTTAATTTATAAATTATGGGTTTGTTCCATGCTTCCACTTATGTCATGCTTCAATACAGGTAAACTTAATTAAATTGAGGTACTTCAATGGATTTAAATTCTCTTTCGTGGGTTGAGTGTGACAGATTCAAGTACTCACACCATATCACGTATCGCAACTGATGTCAGACCAACTCACTTGAACAAACTCTAATCTAAAATATATGAACATTATTTCTTTTATCACAAAGTAAAAAAGTAATTAAACTAGCAAAACAACCCGGGAAGTAACAAACAGGATGGGAATAATAATACAATAATACCCCCGTAGCAGCAAACCTGCGTACTCAGCGAATTTCCAATGCATATACATGTATCTTAACACCACATAAAGCCACATACCAAGTTTTATCATTATACATTCATAAATAAATGATTTATGACATTTTAATTATTCTCCATAAGAATAACATGGCGGCTGAGTATGCAGGTTTGCTGAAGGAAGGAACACAAAAAATGGGGTTTTATACAAATATCAATATAACTCATTTAGGTAAAGCCACATACCAAATTTCATTAATTTATTTTCATAATTAAGGGAGATAACACGTTACTTATTCTCCATAAGAATAACATGGGGCTGAGTACGCAGGTTTGCTGCTAAGGGAGCCTTTGGTAAAAAAAATTTTTTTTGAGCAAATATCAATGGTCCACAACCAGATGAAGCCGTATACCAAGTTTCGTCAGTATACGTTCATAAATAAGCGAGATATACAATTTTTCTTTTCCTCCATAAGAATAACATTAGACAACGTACTGTGTTTAGCACTTTCAATATCTCGGTAACCAACTGACGTAGAGAAATGATCAAAATACCAAATTGTGTATTTTTTTAAGCTGAATCCAATGGTAAAAACTAAAATTTGACTATTTCCAAAATTATATATAAAAAATTCAAAAAACCCATTTTTGGGGTACAAACCCCCCCCCAAAATACCCCTTCGGATAGAGCGATTTGGCTGGTTTTCGAACTTAAAGTCATAAATGTTGCTTTACACGTGTATACCAAATTTCATCAAAATCGGATAATTTTTACGAGAGTTATCGTGCTCACTGACACATATATATATATATATATATATATATATATATATATATATATATATATACAGTATCGAACGAATGGTATTTTTGGGGTCTGGGGACCTCAAAACGAAAAGTTATCATGGTCCCGGGCCTAGGTCTTACCATGCCGACTACGGTAATAGCTTCTTCCCTATAGGGGAAATTCGCTAAAAAAAACATAACGTATTACAAACTGATAGATTTTACAGTAAACTAAAAGTTTCAAGCATGAAAGTTTCATAAGGGCATCTCGACTGCAGCATTAGGTGATACGTCAGCGAATAGTGTGTTGAAGAAAACAATTGTAACACATTTCACTTGTGTTGTGGTTGGAGTAATAACGGACGTATGGGATTCTACCTCTGATATTCAGGGTGAGTTTCTACACGCTAAATTAACTTTACCAGTGAATTCTACAAACTAAAAGAAACAAAAATTTGTCTACAGAACCTTGTCCGATTCTCAACCGTTTGGATGTAATTGTGAATTTTGCATTTTTTTAAACTTACTTGACTTGGCCTTATTAATTGAGATATCAAATTATAACCCGTTATTCTACCAAATTTCACTTATCACCAATAGAAAAAGCATTAAATTTTCAATAAATATGAAGTTTTACAAAAGGATATGTGTTTTAAAACACCAGATTGTAACAAAAATAAAGTAAAAATTACTCTTAAATAATCTTTTTATTGCAATTTCAAGGCCTCATTTTATCATCTAAAAGTTATACTGTGTGAGGACAAGTTAAACAAAAAATTTGATTATTTAATAACCTTTAAAATGATGTGCTATTAATAAAGTGTTGTTAGTCAAAATTGTAGTTTTCATCGCTAGGAGCAAAAGTGGCTCTTTTTGGTGCGCAATCGTGTTATAAAAGCGAGGCGCAGCCGAGCTTTTAAAAAGGATTAAGCACCAAAAAAACACTTTTGCTCCGAGTGATGAACAACTTTTTTTATCATAATGCGGGGTTAGACTTTTAATCATTGAAAAATTTTAACTATAAAGTTGTATTTTTGAGGTTTATGTTTACAAAGTAATTGTACAGTGTTTACATTTATGTTATTTACAAACAATACTTTTTATAACGGGTGGTAAGGAACGCTTATATCATGTATAGATCATGAAACAATAATAATATTTAGCAAACAGCAGACTTTTTACGTCCTAGGACTTAAAAAAGATCAGCTGAATTTTAAGGTCCTAGGACTAAAAAGTGACGTTTTGCGTACTATTTAGGGAACAAAAACAGGTGGATTTTGTACAGAATGATAAAAATAATGTTTTCATCACTCTGTATTCGAAAATAGTCCATTACCACGCAGTTGCGATCTACGAAAATTATTGATTTCCTTGCAACATAACAAATAAATAATCAGATGACTTTGCCTGTCCTAAACATTACTTTTCCTGTCCCAAACAATACTTTGCCTGTCCCAAACAAAACTTTTCCTCGGCTTCGCCTCGCACATAAAATGCTATCTTTCCCCAAAATAACTGTGACTAGTAGTGAAATATACTATTCCCTCGTGAGGTTGAAAAAGAAACAGAAAATATATTTGTCTTCAGAATAAAGTGGACGCACTATTGATATGTGGACACTTTTACAACTCTACTCTTTCCTTTCAACACAAATGCTTCGATACCGATTCCGATTATTTCTGAAAGAACTTTTCGTTTATTTTCCTTCTAAACTTTCCTATTTATACTGTTACAAATGTAAATATTTCACCCGATAAACCTGTTAACTAGTTAATAAGCCTTTCAATTTTAAAACTATATACTTTATGCATTTTCAATTCATGTTAATACCTATTCTTTTGACAAATGTTATTCAAAACCAAATATAAAGATATTTTAAAACATGTATTTAAAGTATTTTGCTTGAATATAACATAAATATAAAAATATGTTACTAACCATAGAATGTTGTTTGATTCGGTAACTATAAATGATCTGAAACTTAAGATATCGGTATTCTTCCATGAAAACAGTTTTAAGTCAGTTCAAGTAATGAAAAGCATTGAAAATCATTCATTTTTATAAATATGTAACACCTATGAAAAAGCATAACTTAAAATATAACAACAGTCCAACCTGAGAGGGCTAGGCGTTATATAAGGCTGTTGAGAAAAGTTAGTGGAAACTTCAAAACAGGAAACTGGTAGGAAACAGAGCTCTTGGATAAAAGTAGTTTGGGGTTGGGGTGTGACTCGATTTCCCTTCATATTTCACCCTAAGCCTCCAACTCTGTCTTTTTACGCATAACTGAGTCCTTTAAAAATAAATGACTATCATAAAGAACACACTATTTCATACAGCGATATTTCATTTAGCTCTTACGGTATATTTTAATTTAAATATATGATCACCTTTAAAATGTAGGTAAGTATATAATGATGATTTTAAGTCAAATTATGTCTAAATGATGAATGTAATGGAAAGAGAAGTTTTTACACTTAATTTTGTTAATTTTAAAGACTATATATTTATCACCTAGGCCTATGCCAAAGCAATCCCTTACCGAAATTTTGAAAAAGGTAATCGATGTCTAAAATAAACATATATTACAATACTGAATTCCAATTATATGATGCAATTACATTAACAAAAGAAGTAAAAACTGTCTTGACCATTTAAAAAAAAACATTACGTTGTATAATTTTAAAAAGTATAACTAACTTTATTTTAAATTGTACATCTATAACAATACTTGTCAAATCAGACTGTTCTAAATAAACAATTTCTTTATCCTAATGGGTTACATCGTAAAGTATTTAGTTTCTTATCTGAAGGTAAGAAGACGAAACGGCAAATATTGTTCATCCTTTGTTAGTCGATTTTATAATAATAACCAACATCCAATTTAGTAACGAATAAAAATAAATTATAAGCACCATATTTTTTTAATTTTCCTAATCCTTCGGTTGTATTAAATTTTATGACAACAATAAAGGCTCGACGCCGCCATAAAGGTCATATCCAGACTGGCATTATATGGCTCGGAGTCGTGGTACCTGTGGTCTGTTAGAGGTCTTATCTGGGGTTGTACTTGAACAAAATGATAAAACAGGGATTTTATGGGGGAAGAAAATAAATATATCTTGATGTTAATGAAATTGCTGACTACATGTGAGGAAGTAACTAAAACAACATTTCTTATATTTATGTGTTATTATATTATATGTATAGTATAATAATTTGTTATTAAAAAAACATTATTCACAGGACATGAAATGTGAATTATATGTAATTTTTAAATAAATTATTTCAGAATAATATTTGTTGTAACGTTTCTGATTGTTATAGGTTCAGTATGAATTTCTAGTTACCACAATATCATAAATAATCATAATTAATATATAATACATTGTCATGAAAATGAGAAGGACAAATTTGCTTAACACATTTCAAACCTCCACATTATTACCAACGAGCAAGTTTGACTCAACACGTCATAAAATGAAGATTGAGAAGCAGTAATATTATTTAATATCTTTCTTGTATTATGATACATTTTACAACACATCTGTAAAATATTTAGCTATAGTTACATATTGCGTATACTTAAAAACATAAATACGTGGCAAAAATATGAAGACGGATATTTTGTTAGATAATGCGTTATACTGTAGTTTTGAATTTAATTGGGCTCCATGGAAAAAACAAGGTTTTAAGAAATAAATACACAAAATATTGCCAATATTTATAACTCCTTATACTGTATACCGATGTTATAGATTTGCTCCTTTACGTAAGTTTTCCAGATAATTAAATAGTCAAACTGGGTCTCTTTTTACGTGTAAGTGTAACAAAAGGACTGGTCAGTTTACAACACATGAAAACTATTTCGATACTGTCAGAGCAAAATAAAATTCATTCGCAGATAAAAATGTTGCAAAACTGTGAGCGGATTTAATAGAGAGCTCCACCTGTCGTTCTCACGGAGTTTAAGTTGAAACTCTCGTCCTGACTCAACTCGTAAACTTTCCTAACAGTTTTATAACTTTCCATTATTTAACTTCAACAACAATGTTACGGTCCTGGTCATTTTTTAAAAGACTTGACATTAAAAGTGGAAGTCGTGATGATTTGAAATACTTAATCTTTTGATGAAACTTTAAATTTATATATTTGATCCCAACGACTAAAACCACTATAAATGATTCTTTTTTTATGTCTTCCTCTGTAGATCCAATAGTGTATCACAAGATTATCTTATACTCGAGCAAAGCTATTCCCTGATTATTAACAGCAACATCTTATCATCTATATTATTAAAAGAATTTATTGATTTTTCTTCGCAGAATATCGACCCCTAGAAATTTATTTTTATATACATATTTGGTATCAAATTAAAGCTATTTCTCTCTAGATGTGCCTTTGTCGGGTTTGGAAAATATCACAAGAAAAACCTTCGTCCAGGAGGCTTTTGAAATTTCAGCGAATGTACTACTATCTTTTGTTAAACCTGTAAACTTTTTCCAATTCACATTTGTTTATAACAAAACATATGGTGATGATTTGATCAAGTTCTTAAGTTTGAACACAGAATACAGCACTTGCATTTATTTATTTGGTGAAAGTGGTATCTATTCTATACTTATTATTTAATAGGCGAGCAGGTTTTTTGTGACAATCACTCCTCCTAAACTACTGAACCGATTTTCATGTTTTTGGTGTCATTGGAAAGAGCCTAACGTGAAGTTGGGCAGAAAACTTTTTTATAGATAAATAATATGTGAGTGAGGCTCTGGGCCCCTTAAAGTTGAGTTTTTCCCATATAAGCTTAACATTGGGAAATAAATAACTATAAGTTTTAAGCAATCAGCTGCATAGAGTAAACACAGTTAATCGGCAGGCTATGTTGGTTTTGGAATGGTAACACAATATTTATATGGGAATGTGAGTATAATATTACGTTGCGATCGCGAGTGAAGCCGCGACAGGCTACTAGTTTACCATTACATAATTTATATACATCTCAGTTCTGTGCTTATTATCACTACGATGAATCAGTAATCTGTTTTTCACAGTAGGAATTGCAGAGATTGTGTTGAGACTATTTTTATTATGGGTGGACCGTAATTTGTTGTATCATTGGATGAAAGTAATCCAGCTTTCATTGTTTGAACCAACGCTGTTTTATTGAACAGTTAGTGTTCCAACTGCAGTAGAGTATACATAAGTAGTATTTTAACTATTATAATTGTTTTCTTCCTGTTCAAAACAACACTGTTTCGCTTGTTACACTTTATTTCAGTGTTCAACACATGTCCGTTGTATAGGCCTACAACTAGGTACCTCTCTAGGTCTCAGCCAGACTAGCCCGGTATTAAACACCAAGAACGTTAGTAATTGTTTAAAAGAAGTACATGGGTTCTAATAAATTTAAAGTTTAAATAAACCATAATTTATTGGAATGATTTATTATAGCGTTCCCAGAATGACCTTTAATGTTAAAGATGGTGAACTAAGACTCGTTAAAATGGTAACCAGGTAAGAAGATTTCAAACTCACGTAGGTTTAAGCCCTTTAGGAAACTTTGCAGGAGTCGAAATACCTTTCTCGGTTCAGTTGATCTTAAAGAAGTTTTATCACATTTTAGCCCACGGTAGTTAAAGACAAAATTAATTACATAATTTTGGGATGCACTTTTGCATATGATTAAAAAACATTTAGGTACAATTTTCTGTGTGAATTTAGTAAATATTGTACAGTAACAAGAATTAGCACATGGATATATACAGAGTATTTCTGACACAACGCTTATCCCTTCTCAAACACTAAAATTAAGAAAGTTGTGTTGTACATGTTCGTCACAATATACCTCACGTAATATTTCCTAATATTACTATTTACTTACTACAATAGATTTACCATTGTGATTAACTAATTACATATTTACGTGTGTTCATTGTTAGTAGATTACATATTGTTAATATTGGTTATATTTTTAATTACAATGTTTATTTCTTATTCAAAATTTGTTTTTTGAATGTGTTATGTCATTAAAACAGCAGAGACATTTGAAATATTTTAAAGCCAAAGTGACCTTGATAAACTCAACTGTAACAAATGAATTCTAGGTGTACTAAAGTATATTTTGACCTAAAAATATAATTTCCTTTAAACGAGAAACTACTTTTGCTGCAGCTCATATGAATTCCGCAGGGTCACCTGACTGAGATAAAATGTTTGAGTTTCAACTCATAATATAGAATAATTTTCGAAGCAACCATTTAAAGTAAAAACTTGGATAAGTTATTTGATATAATGTTATATGCAAGAGGCCGATATATTTATTTTGTCTCTGCTTGAAACATAATTTTTAACCTCGCTTACCACTATGTTACCACTAAGTTACCACTAAGTTACCACTAAGTTACCACTAAGTTACCACTAAGTTACCACTAAGTTACCACTAAGTTACCACTAAGTTACCATTAAGTTACCATTAAGTTACCATTAAGTTACCACTAAGTTACCATTAAGTTACCACTAAGTTACCACTAAGTTACCACTAAGTTACCATTAAGTTACCCAGTATTTTACCCGGTAGGATTTAGTAATATTAGAGACAAAATGTGTTTATTATTGAATTATTTTGACTTTACCTGTCACTTATAGTGTTTAAAACTATAATTAGACACTTAGTTAAACACTATAAGGTAAAGATTACGTCAAAATAATTCAATAACAAATTCAAATCCATCTCTATTATGAGTTTAAAATAATCATAAAATATGTTTTTAAAGTATTTAGAAAAAACCATAAACAACATTCCTTAAGGCTAGTTATTTTACTGTATTTGAAATAACATTGTATTTTGACACTATTCATGTGCACGATTGTATACTGTGAATGAAGAAATGTTGAATCGAATATGAGATGAACAGTGTTCAGAAAAACGAATCTGGGATTTAGTTTACGACTATTCGTGCAAAATGAGATATAAGTGCTTAAAATGGTACATCTGCACAGACTTAGTTTCCAAATTATCTATTTGTATTATTTTTTATGACGTTTAATCCAAAATCTTCCAGAATCAAAATCGGACGATAAGTAAAACAATTATTGAAATAACGGAAATTTAAAATATTTATATAAAAATAAAGAAAATTAATTAATATTACAACAATTTGGAATGATGATTACTTTATTCATAGTAGTATTTGAAGAGACTATTTTTCATGTTTCCAACAGTGTGCTGTTGAAATAAGCTTCAAAGAAAATAAAGGAGTAGCAACATTGGCAATGATAACATATCTGATATCAGAACCTGAAGAGGCCGGATTGATAACATTTAAGAGAATTATAACATTTTCTGTTTTACCCTTTTATGCCCTTTTCTAGAATGAATATAAACTGCAATTCGCCTAAGTTTTATCAGAACATTTAAAACTACAAGTTTTCTCTCAGCAGGTATAGCTGTATCAGATAAAGTTTAACACCTGATAAAAGGGTTTACATAGCAGGTTCAGGTTTGTAGGCCTATAACTTTTCAGCGAATTATGATAATATCGCAGTTTGACCCTATGCTTGTTTAAAAAGACTTTATGAGAAATCAAATCAAAGCCAACCCCATAAACTTGAAGCCAAAAAAACGTTTTATTGGTTTTTACTCATTTGAAATCCTTTGAAATTACTAAGCTGTTCAGCAATCAGAGTATAATCGGGATTATAACTATACACAATAAAACGCTTAAACTTTTATATTTAAATATGTCAAACTTTGTAAAAAACATTTTTTATGAGACCGATTTCCAAAACGTTATATAGCCTATATATGTTTGCATCGCATTTTAACAAGGCAACCGAATAAGCTGTAAAAGGGAACGGTGGAAGGCTCAATCACGGAAGTTTTCAAAACGCTATTTCAATTATACCTAATTGGTTTAACGCAACAGCAGTTTTAAATCAATCCAGTTATTGGCGTAAAACTAATTAATACGGTGAATAATTCCCGAATGATTCTACTGCTGGCTTCAATTTAAAGTTTTCAACACACACATTTTTGGTGTCGGTATATATGACTTGGGGGTTTATATTTGTAAACATGTATTTGCCAATATTTTGTGTTTACATAAATCCACCCACTCCCTTGGGCTCGATACTTGTAAAATGTAAAACATAAAATTATTTTACACAATCTGTCCCAATGGGAGAAAATCATGGCGGAGGAAAACAATCCCGTTGATTGATGTTGGTGATTGTAAAATATAATAAGGCTGGGATCTACAGCAAGTGCACAAAAACTGATCCCTATGTTATTCTTAAGGGCCAAACCTGCTTGAATATAAAAATGTTAAAACTGCATATTACCAATACTAATATGACCTACTGTCTACGCTATTTGTATTGTCTGATAATAATAAGTTATTTAATTTTGATTTGATTACTGAGGAAATAACACACACATACTGAAGTTGGATAGTAAAATATGTGTTAAGGCTTCATCAAGTAAAATCCATTAGTTATAAATGTTTATACATGTTATACCAAATTGGATAAAAGCTCACCTCTGTCCCAAAGTAGAAAACTTGGTTTTTGCAGAATACCTTAGTGCATATTTCACAGTAAAAATATTTCTACTTGCAATCAATTGTTTCCTTGGTCGTTTTAAGGAACAATAAAAACGCATGCAAGTATATATAAAATATTACTGATCTAAGAATTGAAGTGCCAAAGCTACATTTTGATACTTCCAAATATAAAATAAATTCATTGCAAAAGTATAGGCAATAATCTAGAGGACATTGACTTCAAATCTAGTTAGTTTAGGCGGGAAACAGAAAAATCACTGCTATTGTAATTACGTGACCTGAAAAGTGATTTTTGTTCAATCGAATTTGTCCCTTTTTACGTGTCTCTTTTTTTATACTAAATAACTTCCTATGAAACGTACGCGTGGATTTTGTACTTAAATGTATTTTATATTTAAACCTACCTCGAAATCCGTTTAATGTAGCCTATTAAAGACCTTTTTAAAGTCCATCAAAGCATGTTAGAGACTCAATAAATTGTCAGTTAGTTAATATTCTCTTGTTGGTTTATCGTTTGTTTTGAAAATATATTATTTTATTCCATTTGGAATATGTGTATCGATTTTATTTTGTTTAAGCTAATAGTATATATATAATTTTCAATCTAAAGTTTATTTTTATTTATTTAAAAAAATTTACAGTATGCAATTGTAAAGGTATCGCCGTTTATGAATAACAATTAGATTTTCAGGATACAATAAAATACGTCCCACAACTCTACAAAATATATTTCCAATTGTACGGTACTTACATACATTACATACAATACGGTACATACATGAAAAAGATGGTACAAGGCGATCGATTTCAACCAGCCACACACACCAGTCATCATCAGGCCCAATCAGAGAATTCGATTATGTAAAGCGAGCTATAACATTTTTAATTATGTTTTAAAAAGTAGGTCAATGTTTGCTGTATCGACTGAGAAAACAGTTTACTTTGTGAATTAAATGCAAGGAAGTTTAATCGGGATCGAAACTTAATTTACAGGCTGATTACTAAAACCAATCATATAGGCTCAACCAACCATAGTGGCGAGGGTACTTGTTGCCGTCCTGATGCAAGTTGGGGGAGATATTTGTTTTTGCTTGTGGATTGTACTAGACTTTTGCATGTGGTTCTGTGTGGTGCGGGCCTCTAGGTGCACGACTATGTAGCCTAAGCTTCAATTTGGCCCTGACCAACACAAGTAGCTTTTCTCACTCGGCAAATAATTGGCGCACGGCAAATGAAGCATGTCTGGAGCCCTTTTAAATACATCAAATCACACGAATATTCGTTAAATGGCGATCTTTAGGTCCATCCAGGGCCGTATTTAGGACCTACGGGGCCCCGGGCGTATACGAAAATGAGGTTCTTTCTTTAAAACTATTTGTATTATGGTAAACTAAGAAAGAATCAAAATTGTTCAGGGAAAAATTAAAACACTGCCTCGCAAGGTCCTTTTTAGTGGCCTTGGGGCCCCCTTCGGACCCGGGACCCCGGGTCCTCGCCCATGCGCCGTTAGGGAAAAATGACCCTGGGTCCATCCACACATTCTGATGTCTACTCGGGATTTATTGGTAAAAGCTATTATTTAATTAATCAATGTATTTTACTTAGTAAATTTTGATACAAATTTGTAACAATTATGCTAGGGATTGAAACTTATTACTAAACATATATTTGTAATATATTTTACAATATTAGCTCACAATGGTTGGCCCCGTTCAAGAGAACGAGGGGTATTTCAAAGGTCCATTGACCTATAAACCATATAAAAAACATATCTAAACCATATCAACTGGTGTGTTGCATGACTGTACCCAGGGCCGTACTCAGCTCTCACGGGCCCCTGGGCGGTTTGGGCCCTTGTTGCCGTCCGGATCCAAGTTGGTAGTGACCTTTTTTTTGGACAACAGTTTTCTCTTTTGCGACGGGCCCGGGCCCCGGAGTTGTTGCCTCTCCCCCCTGAGTACGGCTAAAGAATAAAAAGGAAATGGTGAGAAAAAAACAATTTTCGAAATTATTACACCATCTTTTTTCTTTAGCAATACATATCCACCAGCTAAAATAATAAAAGTGGCATAAGCAACAGCATCGTCTTCGGCATCTATGTTTACGATTATTCGCTTTTCCCGTAACGAACACACGTTACCGTTTGGGTGCTCGGAAAAGTTTACATGTCTGCAGATGTCTGCTCGTTTGTCGGCGAATAATGCCAACACAAGTCGCTCGCTTCTCGGTAAATAGGCCTACTCGGTGAATGACACATTTCTGGAGCCGCATTTACAGAACCCCACCACTACATTTTTTAGTTTATACAATCAAAGAATCGCGCAATCCATTAGCCTAGTAGTCACGATCAGTTGTGATCACTTAGTGACCTGTTAACAAATAGATGAGTAAAGTAAAAATATTCGAATTAGTGATAAGTCAACATAATGTTGAAAATACTGTAGAAAAGTGACAACATTATTTGAAGATTAGTAATATTACTTTTTAAATTTCTCATAGAGTTTAATAATTTATCCGTACGTATTTAATTAATGAGTCATATAGTGTTATATATGTGTGTGCGCGCTAACAGAGAAGTTCAGAATGAGTGGGGAAATTAGGGACAGAGTGGGGAATATTAGTTGTTTTTATTGGGGACAAATTTTATTTTTCCACCTGACCTGACATCCCTGGTTGGTTATGGTTTTGTTGTTTGTTTCGTTTCGAAGTTCCAAAACAAACTTGACAAACTGTAAATAGTCAAACAGTTGCACAGTACACATGCCGAACTCTAGGTATTTTTTGATCAACTTATTCCGAATTTGTTAATTTCTCGTACGTTTGTCAGACAGTACTAATTTTCGTATAAATATTCAATCCGCGAGAATATTTTATTAATTTTGCACGGCAATGTTTTAAACTGGTAGACATATTTGTGTTTAAGGATGTTGAGAGGTTAGGTCTGTTATCATTATATTGATGATATGATAGGAAACACCATTTCGTATACCTAAGTTATGCGAAAAAGAGTTTCTGGAACTTTATGCAACGGTAGAATAATTTATCCTACAACTCAAGATGTGTAGTGAAAACATGTATCATGCCATCAAATCTAGATCAAGGACTTTGTTTAAAAATCTGAAAGTATGGATGTGTATCACCATAAGTGGCATAATCATATTTACTCTTATTTTGTTTAGTAGGCAATCTGATTATCGGCCTATTGTGTTTGGTTCTCGATTTTCTGAGAACCTTCAATTGGGTAAGTTTTACCTTATTTATTTAGGCTACCCACAGCAATTTTTTTAAATGTTCACTCTAATTTTTTTCATTTTAAGCTTGGGTAATCAAAAAAAATCAGAGTTATATCCAGGTACATACATTCATTGGTAAACAAGTCTATATATATATATGGCTCTAAAAATAATGAATAGGTATAGGGTTTACAAAGTAACCCGAGGTTAGTGCTACTTTGAAGCACTTTTTAAAACCGTAGGCCCTAAGCTTAGAAGGTGATAAAGAAATTCGGCTGGGGCTACTTTCATATCTATTAATTTAAAAGCTGGGGTTATTAAGGGTTGCACTTCCACAGACGCCCTGTGGAACAATCGATTGAAAATAATCTAGGGTCTAAATAAATTAACGATAGGTATATGTAAATGTTTAGATATTTTTATATAAATATATAGTAACAAATCGATTACCAGTACATATGACTTAAATTGTATTTAGAGTCCATTTCGTTTAGAAAATGGTAGATAATCTAAATGAATTAGTTAAGCCTATCGTATTCTATTGTTAAAATATTTTAAGCAATAAAGAAAACTAAATTTTTATAAAATTGTAGTTTAATTACAAAATCAATTAAATACAAAGTTTGCAACGACAATATGAAGATGAAAATCACCCAAACCATTGAATCATCTTGGAGGTCAGTTAAAAAATCATTAAAAACTGGCTTAAAATCATCTAACATCGCAGATCATTTATCAGAATATCTCTATAAAAGAGAAGCGAGAATGTCAGGGGAAGTTCCTTTTCGGCATTAGGCTATTTAGAAGCAGCCAAAAATGAGTATACCCGGGAAATAAACTTGTAAATGTATCATGTTATTTATGTTAGTTGAATTTTTGTTTAGTTTCAAGTTAACACGTTGACTGCTAAAGGAAAATATCAGAATTTTTCCAGAAGCTGACATTACATAACATTACACACACACATACACAGAGGGCACCACGTCGAAACTAAAACTGCACAAAAACTAACCTCACTTCGATACACAATGCTACACCTCAGTCGAGGTTCCCGTTTTAGTGCTACTGGCAGACTGATGCAATATGTTTGTGTGTGACAAAGCACGGGAATTCCCGCGTGTAGCACTCAATGTGTAAATAAATGTACAAACAACTTAATGTATGTAATTTACTTGTAGTTATTGCGAAACATTAATATAGCCTACGAATGAAAATAATCGATTATTGATATCGATATTTTATATTGATTATATTAATTTGATTGTTCCACTGGGTGTCAGCGGAAGTGCAACCGTATTAAGAACAGTTTGGTACAATTTACATTATTGTCACTTAAAACTTATGAATAAGTTTATTAAATTAGCCTAAGTTATGTTAATTTTTATTCGTCCTCACACCAAAATTTCAGAACTTGTCAAAGAGCTATTTAGAAATTCACAAAGACTTAGAGATTTGGGGATTGCAGCATTCTATACTTCAAGAACTTAATTTTATAGGAAACAATTTTGAAACTAAAAACTTACTTTTGTAATTTTGGGTACAGTCCCGCAGATGTCCTATGATATATTATTGAATGAAAATATCAATAGATTAAAAATATGTTGGCCTACAATATTTGTATTTGGTTGTCTTGTATTTAAGTCCTACTAAGTTATATATTATATATTAGAGTTTTTTTTACACAAAATAATTAGGCTAAATGAAAACGAATATGCCTCTAACTTAATTAAACATACGTAACTTATTATAGGGCCTATAAGAAATTAACAAGGAGGAAAATATTAAACAAATTTATAACAAAAATTGTGAAATAAGAAACATTAACTTAAGCCTATTTACAAACCAGGGTACAGTGTTTTCGAACTGCTTTAACACGTTCAGTGCAACGCGCCGGATTTCCAGTGGTTGACTGATAAGTAAACAAATGCAATTATCCTGAATATACATGATTAAAGCAGTGAATGTGTTAATGAAGTGTTCAAATAGGTCTTCATTTGAAAACAATAACTTACCTCTCTCCGTAAAAAGCAGTTGCAGTACCTTTTAAAACATTTTGACCTAAACAACAAAAACTCATTGTTGAAAATAATGTTTGTTTACGAAAAATATAGGACCTAGCCTATGACACTGTAGGACACCTGCGGAACTGTATTTTGGTCTTATCTGGGAATATGGTAGCGTGGTTTAATTAGAAAACGTGGTACCGTTCTTGACGTTATAAATGTTTTATATTCTCTGAAAGATTTGTTAGTGTAGAATTTATAAATGACATTAGTAGTTGTTGGTAACTTACAGTTGGATACGTATCGCTTTGTGTCGTTTTTCAAGCTACCTTCGCAGAAGCAGGGGTGTGCATAATGCATTCCACCTCCCAATAAAAAAAGTTGTTAAATGTTTAGTGGCATTAAAGTTTCAGCTTTTATTATTTTAGGTACGGTAATGTATATTACTCAATTAATTTACGGAGAAAACTTAGGCTACTTAGTTATCTGATAGTTTATTTATTTAGAATATAAGGAAGGTGGGTCATATTTGCATGTGTGGTGAGTTGGTGAGGTTGACATAGGAGCTTATTATGTTAAACACCTTGGGTTAGGTAAATTTTATAATATGGTGTGGTCTAGTGGGTTGATTTTAGTTTGTTCGGCCATTCAAAGTACAGTATGCTGCGGCTGCAAGGTTAGGTTAGGCTATTTTATGAATATTCAAATTGGTACTTTGGTATTATACGGATGCCACTATTTTTGGAGGTTAAATTTTTACCGGATACAAAGGATAACTACATAATTCGACAAAATGTACTTTTATTGACTTACTGTACAAATTTTACATCATTCTGATGAGCGGTCTTTGTGTTGTGCCTCCCAAAAGGCAGCGATGTCCGCTAGGTTCATGTTGAATGCGTCGCTGCCGCTAGCAGCCACACCCGATCACCCTTATACAGCGCGCTGCGGCAGTTATGTTAGGATGGGTTATCATAAAAATGATTGTAGGACTTTCCTTGTCATTTCGAGGTAAATCCCATACCAAAAGAACGTCACTCATTATGAAAACAAATGTAACATAGTGCACGGCAATAAATCACTCATGACACTGACCCAGATACAGGCGGTGACAGGTGATGCGCGCGCTCCGGTCAACGACCTGACCTTGGCCTATTTGGAGGGGGTTTGGCGGCCGGAAGTATGACTCATCAGGTATCATTCGATTCGTAACGAAACAAGGAAAGTCCTACAATCATTTTTATGATAACCCATCCTAACATAACTGCCACAGCGCGCTGTTTAAGGGTGGCGTATAATACCAAAGTACCCCTTGGGTAAGGTCAATTTTATAATATGGTGTGGTCTAGTGGGTTGATTTTAGTTTGTTCGGCCATTCAAAGTACAGTATGCTGCGGCAACGGCTGCGGCTGCAAGGTTAGGTTAGGTTATTGTAGGGTTATTACAATTTTACGATAAATGTTTCAGTAGTACCTCCTTAGGTGTATTCATTACTAAGGACTACTCTTTAGTATTTGGAAGCTGGCACTACGCTTCATGTATCGAATGATTACCGGTAGTACTTTACTTAAGCCTGATGCCTAGTAATTTTTACAGGTATTTCTTAATGTTAACGTCACACACAATTAGATAATTTAGATAAATAGATAAACTTAGTATAGATGATTGTTGAATTAGAAGGTGAGTGAAGAATTTCATAGATCGGTAGAACTATGAGTTATCAGGAAGGATATGCCTTTTTTAGGGAAGAATCTCCTTCATTTTGTATTCCTATCAATCAATCAAACTAACACGTGTAAAACTTACAGGTAATTTTAATGGAAAAAACCTATCAGCGGACGATCCTAACGTGATCAAGAGACTAGCAAGCAATTTCCTTGTGCCTCCTCCCGATGTGGAACAAAACCGTGTGTATAACCTTGACAACCCAGAGCTCAAAGATACCTCAATGGGACAGGCTGAACAAATTAGAAAAGTCCTACATAATAAGGTACCTATAGTTTTCATATAGCCTAGCCTAATAGGTAATTTATCCAGACAAAAAATAAGTTTAATAATTTTTTTGTGCTTTTAGCGAATTTCCCCTATAGGGAAGAAGCTATTACCGTAGTCGGCATGGTAAGACCTAGGCCCGGGACCATGATAACTTTTCATTTTGAGGTCCCTAGACCCCAAAAACACCATTCGTTCGAAACTGTATATATATATATATATATATATATATATATATATATATATATATATATATATATATATATGTGTCCGTGAGCACGATAACTCTCGTAAAAATTATCCGATTTTGATGAAATTTGGTATAAACGTGTAAAGCAACATTTATGACTTAAGTTCGAAAACCAGCCAGATCGCTCCATCCAAAGGGGTATTTTGGGGGGGTTTTGTACCCCAAAAATGGGTTTTTCGAATTTTGTACATATCATTTTGGAAATAGTCAAATTTTAGTTTTTTCCATTGGATTCAGCTTAAAAAAACACACAATTTGGTATTTTGATCATTTCTCTACGTCAATTGGTTACCAAGATATTGAAAGTGCTAAACACAGTACGTTGTCTAATGTTATTCTTATGGAGGAAAAGAAAAATTTTATATATTGCTTATTTATGAACGTATACTGACGAAACTTGGTATACGGCTTCATCTGGTTGTGGACCATTGATATTTGCTCAAAAAAACAATTTTTTTCCAAAGGCTCCCGTAGCAGCAAACCTGCGTACTCAGCCCCATGTTATTCTTATGGAGAATAAGTAACGTGTTATCTCCCTTAATTATGAAAATAAATTAATGAAATTTGGTATCTGGCTTTACCTACATGAGTTATATTGATATTTGTATAAAACCCCATTTTTTTGGTTCCTTGCTTCAGCAAACCTGCATACTCAGCCGCCATGTTATTCTTATGGAGAATAATTAAAATGTCATAAATCGTTTGTTTATGAATGTATATTGATGAAACTTGGTATGTGGCTTTATGTGGTATTAAGATACATATATATATATGCATTGAAAATTCGCTGAGTACGCAGGTTTGCTGCTACGGGGGTATTTATTCATAGGCTGTTATCCTACTTCAGTTTTCGACTTAAGATTGTATTTGAAAAGATAGTAACCACCTCGTAGTTGAATACTCCTCGGTAAAAATACTTCATTTTGTTAAGTTTAACTGGCATCAACATCAGTCAGCAATATCAGCCAATGTTTATTTAACTAGGTCTACTAATTTGGTCATGCCTAGTACTAGGCCTAGCATAACTTGGTGGACAATCTGGACTGCTTAATTGACCGGGTGAATAGAATTAAATGTGTCTATATTAAGTTGCAACGAAGAGCGCAATGGTGTGCTGCATTCTGAGTTGGGCCCGTTGTACCTAATGAACATGTATTTAAGTATTTGTTGCAAATATCTGTAATAAACACAATTTGGGTAGGTATATTTACTCACCTAAATTTTTTTTTGAAAATTCAAGATTGTAAAAAAAAAACTAAATAAAATCTTGTAAATTTGAACGTTCCTGTAATATATTGGTGCGTAGTGCTAAGGGTCCACCGGTGACTGATAAATTTGTACGCCCAAAAACCATCGATAGGAGTCTTGAATTTAGATTATGACACTTATTCCCGACTTTTGGACATAAAAGGAAAGATTTTATGAAATACAATTTTTTAGCATCATGTTACGTTTTAATATACATTTTTAGCAGTAAATGTGTTAAAGTTATTAAAACTACCGGTACCTATATTTTAGTTAAATTTATAATTTTTCTCAGAATTATTTGTCATGGTACCGACGTGCTGATATTTGAACTAAATTTGGCTTTAATAATCCTTTCTGTTTTAATAGAAGAATAAAGAATCAGAACATAACCAAAACCATGAACCGTGCGAGGTTACATTAAACATACTGCCGAGACTTGGGCATGGATAATTATAAATTCTCCTTATACGGTAAGAAATTTCCTTAATTTGAATGCAATGTGCTTGGTGGTGCCTTTGCCTAATGCCACTAAAAATAATTTTTTCCTACTTAAAACTTAATTAGACTAATCTTCATCTTTACGATTTGATTTGATATAACAAGTTAGCCTAATCTAAATTTGTTGTTGATCCATAGTTTTATAATATCGTTTCTCAAGTTTTTATCTTAAATGACATCAAACCGCTGGTCTTAAAATTTAGTTCCTCTCTGCAATGAGGCTTTTAATTTATTTGAGTAAATCAAAAACTGCACAGACTCATGTAACGTTAACTACAAAATCGTTTGTTCTGGTTGACTGCACATTATTGATCTGACTCATCTAACAGCTCAAAATAAACGTGAACACATGGGATTACAAACGTTATGCTGCAATCTGTGTTATCGGTTTAAGTGATCTACATGATAAAATCAAACCTTCACCATGGGATCTTTGAAGACCTAAGGAACATTGGTATTTTACGTGGCCAATAACATTTCTAAGACTTAATAAATCTAAAATAAAAACGTAGCAAATTTGTATGGCAGAGTGACAAGACTTACGGTCTTCTGGTTTCATTAAAATTTGGTTTTAGTTTCAGTGGCAGGCTTGCTTGGAAGCTGATGGGATTGGTTAATTCTTCGAGTTGCACATATCGTCTTCACTGAATATTGCTCTTTTAGCGAATTTCCCCTATAGGGAAGAAGCTATTACTGTAGGTCTCATGGTAAGACTTAAGCCCGAGACCATGATAACTTTTCATTTTGAGGTCCCCAGATGCCAAAAACACCATTCGTTCAAATTGATATATATATATATATATATATATATATATATATATATATATGTGCAAAAGCACGATAACTCTCGTAAAAAAGGTCCGATCTTAATGAAATTTGGTACAAATGTTTATAAAGTACTATTTATTTGAACGAGTTTGAAAACCAAACAAATCGCACCATCCAAAAGGGGGTTGGGGGGGGGGGTTTGTACCTTAAAAATGTTTCTTTTTGGTGTTTTCACATGTAATTTGTATTTAAATTGAATTTGAATTTATACCATTGAATTCAGCTTGAAAAATACAACAATTTAGAATTTTGATCATTGCTCTACATCAATTGGTTATTGAGATATTGCAAGTGCTAAACACAGTACGTTGTCTAATGCTATTCCTATGGAGAAAAATAAACAAATTATATCTTGATTATTTATGAATATAAACTGGTGAAACTTGGTATATGGCTTCATCTGGTTTTGGTTTGTTGTTGTTTGCACAAAAAACAAAATTTTCACATACGGTTCCCGTAGCAGCAAACCTAGGTACCCGGTCCCCATGTTATTCTTATGGAGAGTAATTAACGAAAACAATATTTTTATTAAAATTCCCCATTTATCTATTTAAAAATATGATTTTCCATTCCAATTTGTAGGTTTTAAAAACAACAAAGGAACGGCACCAGCACGTCATTTAATCCGATGAGTAAGCCGATGGGTTGAACAGTTTAATTTTCTTGCAGAAGAACGGGTTTTTCGTAGAGTGTGGTGCGCTGGACGGAGAGACGCGGTCCAACACTCTCTATCTCGAGCGGTTCCTCAACTGGACGGGGCTGCTCATCGAGGCAGATCCTCTCAACTTTGCCTCGATGCTGCACAAGAACCGCCGCGCCTGGCTCTCCCCCTCCTGCCTCAGCAAGACGCCGCATCCTCAAGTGGTAGGTCGTTTGCTTGGAGTTTCTTATTAGTGAATTTCCTATGGAAAAGTGAACCAGAATTTCCTACGGAAAAGTGAACCATTAGCATAACCCACAGTGAAACTTATGCCCGGGACGACCATAGAAGTTCAAACGTGACCCCCTGAACACGTTTTGGGGGTTGTTCAAAATTATTTATGCATGTGATATATGTGTTTGCACTCTAGCGATCACAATTTTTGCCCGATTTACATAAACTTGGTAGTGACATTCCTTTGAATAATCAGTTGGACAAGTTCGTTGAGAACTCTAACCCCCTTTTATTGAAATTTAATTTTTAAAATTTTGAGTTTTTAGACCCAAATAGGGTCAGAAAAGCTCCGGATGGAAAATGAATGCATGCAGAAAGATTAGGATTAATGAGGTGAAACGTTTAAGCCCTCCTCTCTCGTCATTCTAGCACAAATATTTATCGAGTTATTAAAGAAAATGTATATTGACTCAGTTCAGTTCATTGACTTATGGGGGTTATACATTAGAAAAGCTTGTTATTCGTATTTTGGTGTACTTTTATCATCCCCAGTATTCCCTCGTCTACTTTCAATCCTGACTAGACCTTCTCCTAACCTTATATAATTGGCAACAGTGTTACCCCAGCATTGCAGGTAAATAGAACCCGCAGCATCAAAACAGCCAAAAAAATCAGTTTTTTAAGATTGTGATTAAAATGTTAATCGTATGTTTTAACACTGATTTTGATTTTTGAAGGTTGTAATGTGGAAATTCTCTTCCCTCACGTCAGCGAGCTGCTTGTGAATTCGTTTTAATTTCATATTAGCAAATATAATCAATCTTATTTTGAGACCCCTAGATGCCAAAAACACCATTCGTTGAGATTTTCGTGTCTTACTCTGATGACTCTCATAAAAAAGTTCCTAATGAAATTCGGTACTGATGTGAAAAGTAGAATTTACTTGAACAAGTTCTAAACCAGACGAATCACACCCCTCAAACAGTGGTTTTTTACCCCCATTTTTTACATACAATTTAGATTTAAATAACAATTTTATTTTGCACCATTGGATTCGGCTTAAGAGGGGGCTCCAGTCCTCCGCGTCTACCTGCTTCTCCCATAAGACCAATGTTAACTTTCAAAATCCGTCCCTCCTTTACGGGTTGTCCGAAATTGATTATTTATGGTTCGTTTTAAAGATCAAAAATATATCTAGCGATTTCAGTAAGCAGAATTTCGTTACGATAAATATTTCGTGCATAAAAAATCTTAAATATTGAATATTTTGGAATTTTATTGATCAATTATTATTTGCGATATCGAAATTCTGCTTACTGAAATCGCTAGGTATATTTTTGTTCTTTAAAATGAGCCATTAATCAACGATATCGAATAATCCATTGAGGATAAACGGGCTTTGAAAGTTAACATTGGCCTTATGGGCGAAGCAGGTAGAAACGCGAAAAGTTTTGTGACTGGAGCTTAGCTGGCAGGTCATTTTATATCTGACTATTCTACGTTATCCGATAAATGGATTACATAGAATCACTTGATAACCAGGTATTTAACCTTTTTGATAGTTAGAAAAGTGATTCAGAGAATATAATTAAAAAATAAAATCTTTGCTTATATAGCCTCATACTTAGATTTAAACAAATCAAGATTTTTCTCTCTCATGTAAATTATTTTAGCGAATTTCCCTTATAGGGAAGAAGCTATTACCGTAGGTCTCATGGTAAGAGTTAAGACCGAGACCATGATAACTTTTTGTTTTGTGGTACCCAGATGACAAAAACACTATTCGTTCAAATTGATATATATATATATATGTGCAAAAGCACGATAACTCTCGTAAAAAAGGTCCGATCTTAATGAAATTTTGTACAAATGTTTATAAAGTACTATTTATTTGAACGAGTTTGAAAACCAAACAAATCGCACCATCCAAAAGGGGGTTGGGGGGGGGGTTTGTACCTTAAAAATGTTTCTTTTTGGTGTTTTCACATGTAATTTGTATTTAAATTTCATTTGAATTTATACCATTGAATTCAGCTTGAAAAATACAACAATTTAGAATTTTGATCATTGCTCTACATCAATTGGTTATTGAGATATTGCAAGTGCTAAACACAGTACGTTGTCTAATGCTATTCCTATGGAGAAAAATAAACAAATTATATCTTGCTTATTTATGAATATAAACTGGTGAAACTTGGTATATGGCTTCATCTGGTTTTGGTTTGTTGTTGTTTGCACAAAAAACAAAATTTTCACTTACGGTTCCCGTAGCAGCAAACCTAGGTACCCGGTCCTCATGTTATTCTTATGGAGAGTAATTAAAATGTTATATATTGCTTATTTATAAATGTATGGTATCTGAATGAAACTTGGTATGTGACCTTACTTAGATGAGTTCTATTAATATTTGCATAGAAACCCATTAGTTTGTGTTCCTTGTTACAGCAAACCTGCGTACTCCTCCCCAATGTTATTCTTAAGAAGAATAATTACAATTGTATTTATTGCTTATTTGTGAATATATTTTTATGAAACTTGGTATGTGGCTTTATGTGGTAATAAGACATTGGAAATTCACTGAGTATGCAGGTTTGCTGCGGCGGGGGTATTTAACTTTGCAATCAACAATTCATGAGTAACACAATCAGATGCCTTGGTCTAATCGTAGAACACACTTTCTGTACACTGTGATTGATCGAAGGCAAATAAGCCATCATTGGTAAAACATGAAAACTATGACTCGGTATTGGGATTGTGGTAAAAACCAAACAAGGAGCAACAAAAAATTGGTGAGGTCTAGAAAATGGTTCAGTTTATCACAGATAAGTCTTTCAAAAATCTTGACATATTAGAAAGCAAAGTTGATAGATACTAGTTGTCTGGTGCTCAAATCCGAGCAAGTCTCAACCCCACGGAAGGTTACTTCAGTTGTAAACAAACATAACAAAACATCTGATATTACAACGGATGATAAAATCTGAGAGTAATGTGGATAACGTACTTTTAATTAGCACGTAGACTTCCACCATCGGATAGCGCCACTGTTCCAAAAATTTAGCCCTTTGCTAAATTTGAAGTGATGCCCTTTCTTAAAATTCTGAGACATATTACTGGCAAATCTATATTAAAATCCCTTTAATTTCACACCTAAAATTTTACAATCCGTCCAGCCGTTATCGAGTTATGACTGTGAAGAAAAAACCCCTCTAAGGGGCGTTAGAGCGTATTAATATGTAGGATACTTTTTTTCAATTTAACCCATTGGCTTACCTGAAATTTGCCACCTGACAAACCGTTCAGTTTCCTAAGAAAAATTACATAAATGTAGACTTTTACTAAAACTGTCACTATAGCAACAATTATTGCTCAATTTACTTCATTTTTGCACTAATCTTTAGAGAAATAAATTATCTACAAGAAGAAGATACTTTTGACAGCATTTATGTATGGTAAATATTATATATATATCATATATATATATATAGTTTATAAAAAACATAAATTTTAAAAGGAGTTACATGTAAATAAAAAAAAAAAATGTTTCAGCCCAACAACTATTATGTACTTGTGGGTTATTTATTTTTTTACGTGAAAATAAAAAATGTTAGTGATACATTTATATTTGACCTAGATATAACATATTTTCCAAAATCATATTTTTCCTAAATTTGACTAAGTTTCCCCAAGGATGGGCATATGCATAAAAATACATTCAAACAAAAAATGAAAACAAGTTAAAACAACAAATAAACAAAAAAGAAAAAATTTAAAAATAAAAAAAAATTTTATTTTTTATTTTTTATAAAAAGTGCTATCCCGAGTATACTCGGGGTTGCACGTCCGGGCTACTTTCGGCGGCCACGAGTATACTCGGGGTTGTGAGCCAATGGGTTAATAAATCTAATTTAGGAAGTAACCCAACCCTTATTTAGCCCTTACATTGCAACAACTCATTTATTCTCTGATAATTTAAGCCCCCAAACCACTAATTTTAATTCATTTTCCCCCAAGTTATAAGTAAATTTAAATAGGCTATAAGAAATACGTGATAGTCTCCTACTAGGAACAATCTAAATGGTCCTATATATTTTAAATATTATGTAAAAAAATCCATTAGCCTAATAAATAAGTAAAACATATTTTTCTATGTAACAAAATTGCTTCATAATCAATATTAATTTTTATTTATATTAATTTTCCAAATTTCCAAATTTAGATCTCTAGTAGTTTGTAGTGCACAAGTGGCAGCGGACAGCCAAAGCCTGAGTGATTTAGTGAGCCATGCCATGTGTTAATTATGGCAGCAATACTATCAACTAAAAATCCTTATCATTCATGTGGGATGGTTGTTATCAGTACTTCCGTCTGTCATGCCAGTTTTTGTGGTATAATAAGTTCCTTACTAACCCTGTTCTCTTAAGGTGAACATTGCAATAATTAAATTGGTTTATAAAGTGATGTTTATGTTTATTGTATAATAATTAAAAAGTTTGGTTCTATAGTGGATTTTCAAGCAATAAAGGAGAAAGTGTGGAATTTGAGAACCATGTATTTAAAAAATAATATAGGCCTATATAACACGTTTTTTCTTCAATAATAAAGAAATAACCCTAAAAATAATCTCATTTGCAAATGAAAATACCCCCGTCGCAGCAAAGTGTACTAAGCGAATTTCCGATGCACATTTTTGTCTTAATACTACATAAAGCCGCTTTCCAAGTTTCATGAAAATATATTAACAAATAAGCGATATTTGAATCATTCTCCATAATAATAACACGGGGGCTGAGTAAGCAGGTTTGCTGCAAAAGGAACACAAAATATAGGTTTCCATTCAAATATCAATATAACGCAACTAGGTGGTGAAGCCACATACCAAGTTTCATCAATCTACATTCATAAATAAGAGATTTATACTATATTTTAATTATTCTCCATAAGAATAACATGGGGGATGAGTACGTAGGTTTGCTGCAACAAGAAGCACAAAAAATGGGTTTTTATGCAAGTATCAGCGTAACTCAACAAGAGGTGAAACTACATACCAAATTGTATTAATTTATGTCATAATTAAGGGAGACATAAGAATTGACTTATTCTCCTTAAGAATAACATGGGGGCTGAGTACGCAGGTTTGCTGCTACAGGAAGTATCGGTAAATTTTGTTTTTTGAGCAAATAATAGACCACAACCAGATGAAGCAACATACCATGTTTCATTAATATTTGTTCATTAATAAGCGAGATATACAAATTTACTTACTCTCCATAAGATTAACATTGGACCACGTACTTTGTTTAGCACTTTTAATATCTCGGTAACCAATTGACGTAGAGCGATGATCAAAATACCAAATTGTTTGTTATTTTAAACTAAATTTAATGGTCTAAACAAAAGTTTAGGTTTAAAAAGAATTACATCTAAAAGGTTCAAAAAAACAATTTTTGGGTTCCAAAACCCCCTTTAAAATAGAGCGGCCTGTCTGGTTCTCGAACTCACGAAAATAGATCCTGCCTTACACATTTGTACCAAATTTCATCAAGATCAGACCATTTTTACGAAAGTTATTGTGCCTACGGACACATATATATATATCTATATGTATACATATATATGAATTTGAACGAATGGTGTTTTTGGCATCTGGGGGCCTCAAAACGAAAAGGTATCATGGTCTCGGGCTTAAGTCTTACCATGAAACCTACGGTAATAGCTTCTTCCCTATAGGGGAAATTCGCTAAAATGTTTACATTTCAGGAGATTCAGAATCATATATAAATTCCCTCTTTTATCAGTCTTTCTAATGTTGTTCAGTACTTCAGTAAAATAAAATAACGAGTTCGCACACAGCACGCTGATGTGAGGGAAGTGAATTTCCACATAAAAACTTTTAAAACCCAAAATCAGTGTAAAAACATACATTTATTCAAATTTGTATTAAAATCTGAAAACGTGATTTTTTTAGCTGTTCTGATACTCCTGGTTTCATTTACTTGCAAAGCTGGGAATACAATTTTGCATATTATAATGTTAGGAGAAGGTCCAGACAGGCTTGAAAGTAGGCGTGAGGTTTCTGGGGATGATAAAAGTTCTCTTACAAAGGAATAACAGGCTTTTCTAGTGGAAAACCCCCATAATACAATGTACTGTGTTTATTCAAATCACATTTTCTTTAATAACTCGGTAAATATGTATGCTAGAATGACGAGAGAGGGCTTAAAACTTTCGCCTCACTAATTCCAATCTTTTTACATGGGCATTAATTTTAAATACGGGGCTTTTCTGACCCTTTTTAGGCCCAAAACTCTAAATTTGAAAGATTAATCCCCGAAAATGGGGTTTACAGTTTTCCGATTGTTTTGCCCAACGAACTTGTCCAACTGATTACAGAAAGGAACGTCCCTACCAAATTTGAAGTACATCGGACAAAAAATGTGACCGCTAGAGTGCAAACACACACACACACACATATATATATATATATATATATATATATATATATATATATAAACAATTTTGAACGTCCCCCAAAACGTGTTGGGGGGGTCACGTTAGGAAATTCTATGGTGGTTTCGAGCTTAAGTTTCACCGTGCGGGTCATGCTAATAGTTCACTTTCCAAAGGAAATTCATTAATAATCTTATTGCCAAATCTAGAAAAAACTAAGTACCTACCGTATATCAAATTCTCATCTTCAAAACAAAATTTATTGGTTTTTTTTTTTACTGGGAAATTGTAAATGATGTTGCCATGATAGAACATATGGCAAAATATAGATTTATTTATTGTTAAAATTATAAAGAAAATGCCAATATTTTCATGGATGAGTACTCACTATATAAAGTTGACACTTTACAATTTTAATGACTGAATATTGAGAGTCGATTAAGTTGTGACTGTCATTTTGATTAATCTGTGAAAATATCTTCTCTGCCCTTATGGTAGCATGTTATTGTACGTAATCGTTTAAAATTAGTCCTTTTAAAACAATGAAAATAATTGATCATACCTTAATTAAATCACATATTACATTTAGATTATGACTATATGGGTGCACATCAATCAATAATGTAAACAGCATATTTGTTATTGCTACACAAAATGTTTTTATAGTAAAAACCGAAAAATGTGTAACAGAGCACTTTAAGAAAACAGGAATGACAACAGTATACAATGGTCGGCAATAATTTTAGCTTAATTTAATTCATTTGTAAAGTAGGTGTTGACATGGTAAATACAGACCATGAAGAGGTCATAATTTGTATAAATAATAATAATGAAGCATGTTAAAAATTGTTTTTAACCCATTGGCTTACCTGAAATTTGCCACCTGACAAACCGTTCAGTTTCCTAAGAAAAATTACATAAATGTAGACTTTTACTAAAACTGTCACTATAGCAACAATTATTGCTCAATTTGCTTAATTTTTGCACTAATCTTTAGAGAAATAAATTATCTACAAGAAGAAGATACTTTTGACAGCATTTATGTATGGTAAATATTATATACATATGTCATATATATATATACATATATATAGTTTATAAAAAACATTAATTTTAAAAGGAGTTACATGTAAAAAACAAAAAAAATTATGTTTGAGCCCAACAACTATTATGTACTTGTGGGTTATTTATTTTTTTTACGTGAAAATAAAAAATGTTAGTGATACATTTATATTTGACCTAGATATAACATATTTTCCAAAATCATATTTTTCCTAAATTTGACTAAGTTTCCCCAAGGATGGGCATATGCATAAAAAATACATACAAACAAAAAATGAAAACAAGTTAAAACAACAAATAAACGAAAAAGAAAAAATTAAAAAATTTTTTTTATAAAAAGTGCTATTCCGAGTATACTCGGGGTTGCACGTCCGGGCTACTTTCGGCGGCCACGAGTATACTCGGGTTGTGAGCCAATGGGTTAAGACAGATTTTCAAACACCATAAGCTATAGTTAAATAATAATATTGATGCCGTACTTAAGAGTTGGTTGAATGCAACATTTAATGTGGATATATCTCAGGATAGAATGATGTGTGCGAGTGTTTGATTGGGCGTGGATGTTTTGAAAAATACTTAAAAGCTTGAGTGAGTATTTTCTGCCGATCTGTGGAGGATTGTTGATGATTGTGAACTGCCAAATCGTGTATTAACACAGGGTTTCTACGGTCAGGGGAGGTCAGGGAAAGTCAGGGAATGGAAATTCGGTCAGGGAAGTTCAGGAAAAGTCAGGGATCCAAGAAATAGAGCTTATTTAGTTACGACTCGACCCCACGTACCAAAGATATGTAAATAAATTTGTAGCTTATAGACAATACTGATTACTATTCCACCTTAACACTACTTTACAAAATTAATTTTGTAATCTTTGTTAATTCTCAAAATAGGTTATGAGGGACATTGTCACAACAAGAACAACTTCCTGTGAGGCATCATATAGAATGTACATGACAATTCGGGGCTTTTATTATTCCATCTGATCCCCGATGATGAAAAAACTGAGGGGATGCTTTGCTCCAGGTTGTATACAATCTGTTGTAGCTGTATTTTTCAGGTGGAGTCCCAATGTTTGGCTGATGATTCCAAAGGAGTTTATTCTTAATATCCTGTAATCCTCTATTATTGAGATAAATTTATGTAATTTTGTTTTACTGACATTTATAATGTACATGATATAGAAAATAATTTGTTACACATTAAATATGTAATAATTATTGTCATTGTGCACACATGCTTCTTTACAAGTGCTAAGACGTACTTCGAAAGATGGTCAGGCGAGTTTTACAGAATGGTCAGGGAAATAGAAAATTGAAATTCTATGGAAACCCTGTAAACGGCTGTGGAAAACCACTGAACCATGTAAAATCAGCCGAAAATGATGACAGGAACATGAATCAATCTTTAGTAATGGTTATTGTCATCACCTTGCATTTCCAGGTCTCATTCAAGCAAGACTTCAACGTCGGGAGGATATCAGACCAGAGGGTGGGGGAGGGGCAGTCAGGCTTCGTCGACGTCCAGTGCTTCCCGTTCTACTCCTACTTCCTGGCCATGAACATCTCCCACGTAGACTACTTCAGTCTCGACGTCGAAGGGGATGAACTCAGCGTCCTCAAGACGATCCCATGGGACAAAGTGGAAATCGATGTAAGTTTGAACTTATAATAGCGGACAATTAAGCTTATTACATTCATTATTGATATGGAATTTTTAACAAATTTTTGGGGGTTGACTCCCGGACCCCCCCTTCAATCCCAATCCCAATGTTTAAGGGATGGTTGTTATTAATATCTTCTTAATATGCTATTGGTTTGTGGCCAATAGCATGCTTTTACGCTGCCACTGTTGCCATTTTATCATAGAAAAATATCACCCAAATGTTATTCCGATCAGCTGGTGTGGAGTTTTGGCAATGCAGCACGCCTAATATTTTCTGATCTCGGTTGACAGCCCAGCAAATCACACCCTCAACTGGCAATTTATTTGTCCGATATTATAGTTTATATTATTGTTTTATGGCCTACAATATTGAGCAATTTTTATCTGTGCATGATACATATTTAATTCCGAATGTTTGTAGGGACATTTTATCTCTCCGACAGTTAATTCCCTGAGATATGGCAATAACATTTTCACAATTTAACATAATTACAAATAATAATGATATAGAATACATCAAATGAGTTAATTTTGTATCGAGTGGTGATAGTAATCCCTTAGTGTGGTTTTGACGCACCAAGTACGTCATGTAATAGCCATTTAAAAACTTACAAGTCGACGACCAAACTTCACAGGCTTGTTATATGGACTATTTCCAACAAAAAATAATATATATGTCACATCATATTTTACATATTTTACGAGCTATTAATGTTTTTAACATTTTTAATATTATTTTTCTAATCTCCGTATTGAAATCTCATAAATTATTTTTGGCCAAGAAAATATGCACGCAGGACTATTCAACTTTTACACTGTATAAAGATAAACAGTAATTATTAAAAAATTACTTTTTAGGATTAAAATGTAAAAAATTAATTAACACTATTGTGATTTTAATTCACATTTTAGCGAATTTCCCCTATAGGGAAGAAGCTATTACCGTAGTCGGCATGGTAAGACCTAGGCCCGGGACCATGATAACTTTTCGTTTTGAGGTCCCCAGACCCCAAAAACACCATTCGTTTGAAACTGTATATATATATATATATATATATATATATATATATATATATATATGTGTGTGTCCGTGGGTGCGGTAACTCTCGTAAAAATAATCCGATTTTGACGAAATTAGGTATAAGCGTGTAAAGCAGCATTTATGACTTTAAGTTCGAAAACCAGACAGATCGGACTATCCGAAGGGGTATTTTGGGGGGGTTTGTCCCCCAAAAATGTTTTTTTTTTTAGTTTTCTACATACAATTTTTGAAAAAGTCAAATTTTAGTTTCCTCCATTGGAATTAGCTGAAAAAGACGCACAATTTGGTGTTTTGACCATTGCTCTATGTCAAATGGTTACAGAGATATTGAAAGTGCTAAACACAGTACGTTGTCCAATGCTATTCTTATGGAGAATAAGAAAAAAATTATAGCTCGCTTATTTATGAACGTATTCTAACAAAACTTGGTATATTGTTTCATCTGGTTGTGGTCTATTGTTATTTTCACTAAAAACCCGATTTTTACCAATAATTCCCGTAGCAGCAAACCTGCGTGAGGACGCAGAGGAGCCCCCATGTTATTCTTATGGAGAATAAGTAAAATGTAATGTATCCCTTAATTATGAACATAAATTAATAAAACTTGGAATGTTGGTTCACCTAGTTGAGCTCTATTGATATTTGCATAAAAACCCATTTTTTTGTGTTCCTTATGGCAGCAAACCTGCGTACTCATCTCCCATGTTATTCTTATGGAGAATAATCAAAATGGCATATATCGCTTATTTATGAACTTATATTGATGAAACTTGGTATGTGGCTTCACCTAGTTGAGTAATATTGATATTTACAAGAAACCCTATATTTGTTGTTTTTTGTAGCAGCAAACCTGCGTACTCATCCCCAATGTTATTGTTATAGAGAATAATTCAAATTTGATATATCGCTTATTTTTGAATATATTTTTATGAAACTTGGTATGCGGCTTTATGTGGTATTAAGACTTATATTTTGCATTGGAAATTCGCTGAGTACGCAGGTTTGCTGCGACGGGGGTATTTTGTTATTTTATGTTAATGACTAATTTCAGTGAATGTATACCGGTATTCATTTAAAATATAGACCAATACTGAAATTTGGAAAATAAATGTTTTAATATCTTAGCCCCTCCCCAAAGATATTGTCTATCATTTTCCATCAATGATTAACTTACTGATTAATAAAAAGTTTTATGACGTTTCGGGATCTGGAATCTGATCCCAGTCTCGCTTGAGCAGTAACCCCCCTGTCCCAGGACAACATTAAAAATTGTCTATACCAGTTTTGAGGTTGACATTGGGTACAGCAAATGAAGTAGTCATTACATATGGTAAGTCTTTTGGCTGTCCATTATGACAAACTTCCCTTTCACCTTTGGTCCCTCTATTTGCAGCGGCTGGGGACAGAATCTCCGGGTTTGGTCTCCAACCTGATAATGAATGGTCCCTAGCTGTTGTACATGGATACCCTGTGAGTTGAGGTGGCTAGTTGGAGGGCAGAATGCGGGTCCCCCGTTTGAGCCTCATCCCAGCTGTCACAGGGGCTCGGGAGTTTGCCCTCTGAAAGGTCTATTTGGCTGCCGTCCCATCCCAACCTTTCCTTTCCTGCTATATCCTATCCTTCCGGTAACCTGCGCAATATTCGGCCCGCTTGTGGAAGACACGCCTAGCAGCTATGCTGGGGTTTTCTAATCCAGCAACAATGATGAATGAATTAAGTGACCCCCCCCGTACAATTGTGCAGGGATGTTGTCTCGTTTGTGCATTTGTTTTTTGTGTTTGAATGTTGAATTTCTTTTAGTTTTATTTTTTTTTATATTTTTCAGCTTTGCTTGGATTGTGTAACTGATTCTGTTATGTTCTTGAGGTATTTTTCACCTGAAGGCGGGATCAAATCCCGAATCGTCATGAAACTTTGTTTTCACTAATCAGTGATGGAAAAAGTCCTCAATCATTTCTTAAATGGCAACCAAAAGTAATATATATCTATAATATTAGAAAGAAGAGGTGGTTTCTGTCTGTCTGTCTGTCTGTCTGATGTACCGGGTGAACACAAAAACTACTGAACCGACTGGGCTGAAACTTTACACATAGGTAGATCTTGAACCCATGCAACACATAGGCCTATTCACTTCCTTAAACTCTTCTCGAGCTACGCCCCGTGAACGTCCTAAGTTTCAATGTTTACATTTAAGAATAAAGTAGACATTCAGAAACTGTAATGCGAACAGCTGTGGATACTTCCATTTGACAGTTTAAAGAGCAGAAGCAAGAACAGCTGTTTCAAGCTAACTAAAATGGAAATTGCATTGACTAAAGAACAGGTAAAGAAACTCCCTGTGCAAAGAACGGGTACGTCAGCTAGTTATAAATATTCTAAAACTTATATTTTCCTTATAGATTTCAGTACGTAAGATTTATTGATTGCCTGTTTGTTGTTTCTTATTACAACTTATTTGGTATGGGAAAATTTTATCTCAGTTCAATTTTGAATTAAGTTTGAAATAAAAATCACAACCTTATTTTTACACAGCAAATCAAACTGTCTTCTACTTTAAAATTTGTATCGTGTGCGATCTCGTTTACAAATACAGTACCTGACTATCTTTGAAATGGTTTAAGATAAAATCATGAAATTTGGTATGAGTGTTACTACAGACAATTGATAATTTTTAAAATTTTGTTTCATACAACTTTCTGTTTTAAGATGGCGGCAGTTCAGTTTTCAAAGTTAAATATCTAAGAAAATACAAATTTTATTAAAAATACTTAAAATACAACATTTTTAGAAGATTTTAAGACTAATAAAACGATGTCTCACATATAAAGATTGATTGGTGAATAACGGAGAAAACTCAAATGTACTTGTCAAAAGTTGGTCTTTTCGCTGCTGACTTACCTGCCTACTTTTGAACACTAATTTTGAGTTTTCTCCGTGATTCACCAATCAATCTTTTTACATATGAGACACCGTTTTATTAGTATTAAAATTGTCTAAATAAAATTTGTATTTTCTCAGATAGGAATTTAACTTAGAAAACCTTGAACTGCAGCCATCTTGAAACGGAAAGATGTAGTAGGGGTGATAAAACAACATCAAGATATGAAAAACAGCCTTTTCCAGCGTAAAATCCCCATAAGACAACGTACTGTGATGAGACAATTAACATTTTCTTTAATAACTTGGTACATACTTGTGCTAGAATGATGAGGGAGGGCTTACAATTTTTGGAATTTTATGTACAATAATGATACATTCAGGATTTTTCTGACCCTTTTTGGGCCCAAAAACTCAAAATTTGAAAAAGTAAAATCCCCAAAAAATGGGGGTTAGAGTTGTTCGATTGTTTTGCCCAACAAACTTGTCCAACTGTTTACAGAAGGGAAGGTTCCTACCAAATTTCAAGTAGATCGGACAAAAATTGCGACCGCTAGAGTGCGAACACATATATATATACATATAACGATTTTAGCGACACCCTAAAACGTGTTCAGGGGGTCACGTTAGGAACTTCTATGGTGGTGCCGGGCTTAAGTCTCACCGTGCGGGTCATGCTAATAGTTCACTTTTCTATAGGAAGTTCACTAAAAATACATACAGATCGACAGACGGAAAACGGGATGAGATAGGACACGTTATACTAAATTTGTTATTTTATTTTTACCTGCTGAATAACATGGTTAAGTTTTTTCAAAAAATGATTGCAAGATACTCTGTATAATACAGTCATACAATTTTTGTTTGTTTTTAATTGTACAATTTCCAGACGTTGTCAGTGGAGTTCGTGCATGTTGACGACGGCAAGGACGCGATCAGACAGTTCATGACGGCCAGAGGCTACGTTGTCGCCGCAGAAGTCACAAACCCTCGCTGTTTAGCTAATGACTTTATTTTTGTAAACAAATCTCTTGTACCGTAGATAAGTTTTATTTTGATATGTATACATTTACATAGTATATATCAGGGCTGATTAGAAAGTAACTCCGTTCGCTTACTGCAGAGGTCAGCCCAGCATCTATCCGCGGCAGCAAGATAATTGCGCAGATACTAGATCTTTTTAGCTCTTTAAAGTTTATGCAATCAAATTTCTCGTTGAGTAGGGGAGTGCGATGCATCAAAAAGTTTGAAATTTTGTTTCACTGCATTAGTATTTTAAATAGCCGTGTTACTAACTGCAGTGCGACAGCAGGGTATTTTTTAAATACTGACCATATAAACTTATGGTCAGGACCATATAAACTTATGGTCAGGACCATATAAACTTATGGTCCGGACCATATAAACTTATATGGGTTTATAGGGTGCAGTTAGATGAAAACTGCATTTGGCACACCTCAGTAATGTTTGGTATCACTTACCCAAACAATTTACCCTGATATTTTCACTTTTAATGGACTAAAAGTTATGAATATAAATACAGCGGTTGTTCAAAAGTGTTTTTACTGATGAAAAGTAACCTGAAGTTGTCAAGTTGAAGGCAAAAGGTTGTTTGTGGTGTTTTGTGAATCTTAATAAAAGTTTTAAGACCTATCGAGCAAAGAAGTTACGATAGCTTAAACTTACTTTTCGATTTGGAGGTCAGAGAGTTCTGTAAGTTTTACGTGTGAATTGTTACCTCGGAAGTATCGTTTGGAAAAACTGAATATCAAAGCACAATCCATTCGGAGAGAAACTTGGTTGCAACATACACTTTTATGAACTACAGTAAGACCTAGCGATCGCATGGCCGTCCCACTGCCACGACTGGATCCGTGACATTTCCCACTGCCCAAACAGTCACGTGCCTAGGGCGCAAGATTATAAGGGGCACAAAGAAAGAAAATACGGCTGCCACGAGTCACGATGTTTCTCAGGTGCGACAACATTTACAAAATACAATAGTTTTGTATTAGTATTTTTGTGGGTTTTACTTCTATTCTGTTGACTAGTTATTTTATATCATTAAAAACAACACAACCCGTTTGGTATCATTAGTGTTGAGTAACATACTGTAATGATTTATTTTATCGAAGCAGTTAATCGTTACAGGTTATAATAATTAACAGATTGTGCAAGTTTTTAGTTATAATTCAATGAATTATACCTTTCTTTAAGTGTATTAAGACGTTTGTCCAAATAGGTAAGAAAAGGTCCTATGTAGGTACAGTGGAACCTCTATTAACCGTCACCTTTGGGACCGGGACTGTGACGGATAACTGAATAGACGGATAATAGAAACATCATATTATAAACGTGTTCAGTAACTAAATTTTAAAATGTTTGGCAGAGAAATGAAAATAAACTGTATACAAAAGGATAATACTTCCCACTACATACATATTTATGTTGTTTGAAATAATATAATAGCTCATACAGATGCTCAGACACTGCTGTGCGGCGCAAATCCTGAGTCTAATAAATAGTAATATTCTGATAGACGGACGAAGGATAACAGAGAGTGACGGTTGATCGAGGTTTTACTGTAATGACAACTATACAAATTTTCCTATCGCATTGAACGTGTGAGAAGGAGGGCGCAACAGTCAGTGTGCCTAGGGTAGGGTTGCCATATCACTGGATTTCCCCAGAGATTACCGGATTTTAAGGGTAAAAATATAGTTCCGGGAAATTTCCGTGAAAAAAACCTCCTCGTCTTGAAACTTTCCCAAGAATGCGTTGAATAACGCACATTTTGTGATGAAATCCCATCTGTGAACAAAAATGTATTTAAGTTTACAACTTTATCGTCGTACAACGTTTGCCAAAGCTTAAGTCCTGTTTCCCTCTAACTGTAACCTCTATTATTCGTTACTCTTTTGCTTTTTTCGGTGGAAAATATTGTTAACTTTCCAAACAGTTAAATGTTATCCATTACTTCGAGTCTTCACTGTTATCGAATGCTAAAAAACAGTGTGAAAATTTAAGGCTCTCCAACGGGAGGGGGGAGGGGGGCACCCACGGACCTTCTGACCCCCCCTGGGGTTATTACGAAATCATTTTTTCTCACACTACCATATGGCAATGCGGCCCTAGTTTGATCAGCTAGTCTGACAAGCGTTTCTGTGAAAGACTTGAGACCCCTACTGCAACTCAAAACAGTGAGCGAGTGGAGGTATCTTTCTAAAAAGCACTCATATACCCAGCCTCCCTATAAGGGAAAAGTGCCTTCTAGAACTAAAACATTCTGTAGTTAATTAAGAAACGCTTTATCGCTAATGAAGAATTTCTAATGTGACCTTGTATTGTGTATTGTATTATTAGTTGTTCATGCACAAATTTAGTTAGCAAAGCCAAAGCCCACTTACTAGTCATTACTAGTTTACCTTGTTACGTTTATTGTTAAAATAAGAATTATTGTGTAAAACCGAAATTATTGTCTCTAGATGGTACTTAATTTTTTGCTGAAATTATCGTATAAGACAGCGAGGATAGTAGAATAGAGAAGCTACTCGGAGCGCAGAGTGCGGCCAGTCTGGCGGGATGAGTCGGTCCAAGATAGCGGCGCCGCCCTAGTCCAAGCGTTGACCACGCACTGTTCAAGATACTCCTAGTCGCTGGTAGAGTAGATGACCGGTTGTTGTAGACCTAAGAATTTTACCACACAAGATTGTAGATTGTGCTGAATTTGGTTGCGTTAACCGTACACCTTAATAAAAAGACGGGTATCAACCACCCGCTGGGATTACATTTCACAAGTAATGCAATTTAAATACAGTAGAGTCTCACAAACTCGACTCCCGATAACTCGACACTCTGGGAAACTCGACACCTCATTTACTATACAGTACATGTATTACAAGACTATATATTTTGTAAACGAGGACAATTAGTTATTAATTCTCAATTTTTAAGTATTTATCTAATTTTTATATTTTTCTTAAGTTTGTAATACAGTATCATTATACATTTATACTATGTGTTTAAATAAAATCTAATACAGTTTACAATTTACAGCTAAATAATGTGTTTTCCTCCCCTCCCAATGTAATTCTGGATAACTCGACATTCCACAAACTCGACAGGGTCTTAGTCCACATTGTGTCGAGTTTGTGAGACTCCACTGTACGCATATTTAAATGTTAATATTATTGTTTAGTCATTAGTTTTTTGAATATTCCTATATTTTCTGAATGAATTCTAGTCGCTTTAGATCTAATAATGATTCTTTATGTGTAGGCCACAGAAAACAAAAACAAAATTACCAGTTGTTATTTATATGTAATAAACAGTTATTTTTTATTTACGGTTTTTAAAAGACGTACTCGGTCAATGTATGGATTTATTTCCCAAAGATTTACATTTTTCTAATAAGGAGCTGGATGATATATTTTTTTTCTTGTAATCAAAATAATAGCTAACTCGTAAGTATTTTTCTATAAGAATCCATCATTACAGCAGGATGCATAAATATAAGGCGAGACAACAACTGAATAAAACTGAAATTTTTTTTTCAATCTATATATTAATACGCAAGGGGGTTGTTCTTCACAGTCATAACTCGATAACGGCTGGACGGATTTTAACGTTTTGAGGTGTCAAATTGAAGGTATTTTATGTAGATTTGCTAATATGTCTCAGAATTTTAAGAAAGGGCGTCACTTAAATACAGTAAAGGGAACAGTAGCGATATCCGACGGCGGAAGTCTAAACTACCGTGTTGATTGAAAGTACGTTGTTGTCATCCGTTTTAATGTCAGATGATTAGTTATGTTTGTTTACAACTGTAGTAACCTTTCTCCTTTTGTTGGGTACAAACTTGCTCGGGTTGAGCAACAGGACAACTAGTATTTATTAATGTCTCATGAGTACTTGGAGTTATTTAATCGGATAATACGGTACGATTTCAGTGGATTAGAGATTCTAGTCTGTATGTCAGGCCAACATGGCAGATCTGGCCTCACTTTTAATGCATGGGGTACTGGCTCTTGTCTTCTCTATTCTATTATGTTATCGCTGTATAAGACCAAAATTATTGTTATTGGTATATGTTACTTAATTGTTTTAGGTTATATTATGACAAAAATTGATATTGTTTAGTGAAAATAATTAATCTAGGTAATATATGTGATACAATATAAATTCATTGTTTAAAGTTTATTGTTGTTTAGGCCTTGTCCACAACGGGCAAACATGTTTGTTGAAAATAAAACGGTGCAAAAATTGTTAAAAGTGTGTACAGTTTTGTTTACAAACAAAATAATGAGGTTCTGTACAACAATCTAGTTCTAAAAAAAAACAAAAAAAAACAAAAAAAAAACTGTTTGCCAGACATCACAATGTTTGTTAAAAGTTAAAACACCAAACAACTGTTTGAGCAATCATGTTTGTCAAACATTTGCTTAGTGTGGACAAGGCTTAATGGTGAGTTTATATTATTCAAGAAATTATTGCACATTTGCCATGATAAAAACAAATATTTAGTGATACATAAATGACATAATTAGGGGTGTGCGAGTAGTGATTTTTTGAATCGAGTCGAGTAGTGCCATTTATTTTCGAGTTTCGAGTATTTTCGTGTTTTTTGCCATCAGTTGGTAGTTTAAAATAGTTTAACGGGATTTGGATACCATTCTGATAATTTAATCATGGTTTCTAACCAATAAATGAGTAGCAATACAAAGTTTTGGCCAGTAAAATCAAACTAGATTAGGTACTGACAAACAAAACACGGTTTGACATTAGTTTCAGGCCGATAAAACACGGTCCAGTTGTCATTTGGCCAATATCACCTGGTCTAAACATTGTTTGTAATCAATATTAGATGACGAAATCGTTAATTAAGACTGATATTAAGAGGCTTGGTCTCCACTTTTGCCGATATGTATACCGTCGTGTTTTTGGCCTTTAGTACATGATCCAGTCGTAATTTTTGGCTGATATTATGTTTTCCGTCATCATTTAAAACCAAAATTACGCGGTCCGATCGTCATTTTCGGCCGATTTTACGTGATGCGATCGCCATTTGCAGTCGTTACTACACGTTTTGGCCGATCGTAATCGTTAGCGATCGTCATTCCCGGCAGATTTTACGTGAAGCGATCGCCTTTTGCGACCGTTACTATGGGTTTTGGCCGGTCGTAATTGTTAGCGATCGTCTGGAAATCGGCAGGAAATACTTGCTCGAACTTTCGAGTATTTTTCAAAACTTCATGTCGAGTTCGAGTATTAAACTCAGCCGAAAACTCGGTTTCGAGTACTCACACACCCCTAGAGATAATATTTGGATAATAGAGATATAGGGATAATATTTGGATCTGGAGTAAACTTATCCCTTGCCGTTAAACTAGGCAACATACTGTTTGTATTAACTGTTGAAGTATTGTAACTATTATTTTGGTATGCAAGTTTTGTATGATGGAGAATTGTTACCGTCTGATTTTTCGCTCTTGTTGGAACTTATAGACTAATAACCAATGTAATTATAAGCCAACATGTATTCTGATATGCGTTATTGTTTTAATGAACTCAAATTTCATCCATTAGTTACCAACAAACTGACCAACAGTGGATTTGGATTTCCCCAACCTCGGGCACTTATTGGCTTTTTTTATAAGTGCACTAGCCTATTGAAGTAGATGTGATAATTATTAGGTTACTTAAACAATGTTAAATGAAAGTTAAAGTTTTCTTTATTGTTCTTTTATTACCAAAACTCGTGTGATTTGTATACGTAAGAGTTTTTATTGTTTTATATTTATTTTAATAAATTACATAATTCTTTTCATTGTTACGTACTTTGTTACAGGTACATTTATTTTTATAATAAGAATTGTATTTAACAAAAATTATTGTAGTTTTATTGGTGCTACGATGACATTTTCATGACATGCTAGGTTTTAATATCATCTTCAGTGTTGCTTGTGTTTGTAGGAGGGCTGGAGCTCCTAGGAATGCTTTAGTTTGTAGTTTGGGAAATGAATCTTATCTTAATAGCTTAAAGCTTTTATCTATACTGTCACTAATGATCAATCTGCGTCAACTGCGGGGGGGGGGGGGGAATCAGGCATACTCTTTATGGCTCAATTGCCGGAGATACGTAGTTCTTCTCATTCAAATTATACAGATGTTTCAAAAATGTGACACTGCAAAGATGATTTTGTTAACCTGAAAATTTTCAGTTTTTATTTTTTGTGTTTAATGTAGTGCATAAAATTCTTGCAGGAAAATCTGGAAAAATGTTGTTACTTATGCAATCCTTATTCATGATATCGGGCCGGCGTCGGTTTATTTGTTTATTTTATTTTTTTATTTGCATAACAACCCAATTGCCGTGAATATATATGGTAGGGTGTTTTTGTAATATTACATAAATATTAAAATAAATTACATATGAAATGCAGTATAGGGTACCCTTGGAAAACATATAATTTGTTGAATGTAACTAATATATTTCTATCTGTAGATTCCAGATATAAAACATTTTTTGTCAAAAACTCATATGTACGAACGAAACACTATTTGTTCCAATTCTCAGTTGTTTACATGTGTTTATATGGAAATTTAAATTATTTTTGTGTTCGTGGGTGCAAATAACTTTTGTAAAAATGGTCCGATTTTCATGAAATTTGGCATAGATAAGTAAAGTAGCATTTATTTGAACAAGTTCGAAAACCAGACGGATCATATTATCTGAAGGAGGTTTTTTGCTATATATTCTGGGCCTTTTGGGTAAAAATATATTTTACATATTGGAGTGTCAATTAATGTCTTTGTTGTGTATAAAACAGGAAATTTGTAAAATATATAATGGTGCTAGAGGAAGCGATAAGAAGTTTTAAGCAGTCCCAGAATGTAAAAGAGGTAGGAAGTTTCATATGGAAGGTTTCTTATTTTTCTAAGTCTATTAAAAGTTATGCAGAAATAGCAGTACAATGAACTAAGAATGAACTAAGAAAGAAGCGTAACAAGTATATATGGTCAAATGAGTGAAACCAAAGTTTTGTAAAGTTAAAAGACGCTATAATGAGTCCTCCTGTTTTAGCTATAGAAAATGTTAGCAAAAGTTTTATCCTAATGACTGATGCGTCAGAAAAATCTCTAGAATTGAAATTATTGCAAACAAATGAATTAAGCGATAATTTACCAGTCGCTTATGCCTCAAAGAAATTTACAGACAGTGAGAAGTGTTTAGGAATTGATGAAAAAGAAGCTTTAGCAGTAGTTCAAAGTATTAAGAAATGTTTTACATTTAAAAGTACAACCTTGTTTATTTAATCGTAGATAATCGTGCATCATCGTGGGATGCTAGGTAAATTAGCACGTTGGGTAAAAATTATTGTAAGCCTGCCATTAACTTTGTTACATGTTAAGTCCAAGGATGACTCTCTAGCTGAGTGTTTGTCTAGGATGTTTAGAGATGGCGATGCACCAATGAAAGGGGAACGTTTCATAACCTCCAGGTACAGAACATCAAGGTCTTCTTTTATTTAAACTTAGTAATTTGGCTGTTTCAAATCGTCAAGGTACAAAACGTAAAGGTTCTTATTTACAATGTTTTTAATTTAGCTGTTTCAGAAAGTCAAGGTACAAAACGTAAAGGTACTATAAATTCATTAGATGTAAAACCACTATTATAGTTTCAAAACATAAAGTTTCAAAACGTCCAAGTCAGTAACTCGCTCGCTTTCAGTCCACTTGAAGGCAAACAAATATTTTAAACCAGTCGATCCGTGTTTTAGTTATGATGCGGAGTACACAACGTGCATTTTCAGAACGTCAAGTACAGTCTGTTCCGTGATACAGCCAGCAACTGAGTCGCAGCAGCAGAGACCGGTTTTGAATTTGCCTGTACTTTACATTCTGAACCTTGAGGTTGTGAAACAGTTGTTTATACAAGCATTCTGAAAGGAGTGGCTCCAAATTTGGTTTGGAGTGAATCACATTCAAAGTTTACGGTTATAACATATACTACTTTGACGTTTTGTACCTTTACGTTTTAAAACACCTCCGTTTTTCAATCGTTTTATAAAAATACCTTTACGTTTTGAAACTCGAGGTTTTGAAAACAGTCTTATTTTACATATATAAATGAGACTTGACGTTATGTACCTCGTTCTGAAACCACATATTATTTTAAATAGGACCTTCACATTCTGTACCTTGATGTTGTGAAACGGACCCCAATAAAAATAGGCAGAGGCTACGAACACGTCCGACGTGAGCCGCTACTGTTCACGTCCATTCCAAATTATGCACTGTACGTTACTTTTCCTGTGATTTTTAAAACAAATTGAGAGCCAGAAAACCTCCTAACCTAACCTAATGTGACCTAACCTAACCTAACCTAACGTAACGTAACGTAACCTAACCTAAGCGATAGCGAAGTGAATTTGCCCTTACATTGGACGTGTACGTAGTCACTTCGATAAAAATATTAAATGCCAATGAAGATGAAGTGTAGAGTCAAATCTGTTAAGTGTAAACTTAATTTTAAACCTAGTAAAAAGTTTAATTTAGCACCAAAGTTGAAACTTATATTACTGGTTCTGTAACAACAGATTTTCCTATGGCTTATGTAAAAATAACTGATCACCAAAAGACTGACCCCTGATGTATGGAAGTAATCAGAAGCATTAGAAACAAATGTAAAAGTTATTTGTATCTTAAGAACAATATTTTAATGTACAAGAAAAATCTTAAAAGAAAAGGGAAAATCTATACCTAACAGTTTAATTGATCTTTGTACAATTATTATCATGTAAGTAAGTTTGGAGGCCACCTACAGTAAGGAGCACTAAAGTAGTCAGTTGGAAGTTGATGCAGAGTTTCCAAATCGCTCTTTTCTAATAAAACATATGGTAAAGTGTATCTGTCGTCTGTTTTGATATCCATTCCTATCGTACTCAACATTAAAGCAACTTCTCAAAATCGACCTGCATTTGGTTTTAAATCATGCGTTTGGTTTTTCAGTTAATACATGAATTTTTAACTAACAACAAATCATAAGTAATTTTTAAATTTATTTCTTGATAAGGCCTTTTGTATACAAAGTATAAATTATCAGATCCAGCTTATTTAAGCTAATTAATCGGGATATAATTAAATAAAACAAATTATAAATAACTCAAAAAACTACTGATTGATGTGTTATCGAATAAAAATGTATATGTATCTACTGATACAGAAAAGCACTTTGAAATCAATAAAAGAATGAATTAATTTGTTTGCAATTTTTACATTTTAAAGAAACGTAGTATAAATTATTATTTCACTACACAAAGGGAAATAATAATGAAATATAGATGAAACCCTTGAATCTATTAGCATTGACTATACACCTGTACTAGACTGAAAAACCTTATGCGCCCTTCTGATAACAAAAGATTCGGGGTTCTCCACGTAGTTCTGACAGCACTGGATAGAAATCGCTAACATCGCACGCAATGGCGGACGTAACTCTGGCTCATGCCGCTTGGCGTGCTCAGCTCGGCCGTGGCGGGTTTTTAAAATCTCATTTTGCTAATAAAACAACTGTCTCGCTTTCCTCGCAGCTTGGAAGTTTTAATATACGATTTAACAAAGGCTGCAAGGCTGTAATAACAAAGGTTGTGTGAAATCAAAATAATATTGTAATAACTGTTAAAAACTTGTGATAAAACTGGTGTCGACTTCATAACTGTCTTTCACCAGCGTCGATCAAGCGAGCTCTGTCTGTTCGTCTGCCTATGCGATCACAAGTAGTTCGCGTAATGTCTACTAGGAGGAAGCTCCTGTTGCTGACCGCACTCAACAGATTGTGCTGTTTCTTGGTTAACCAAATTTAGCATTGCGTTTTCCGTCTAGAACAGGTGTATAGTCAATGCTATTAGACTCCAAGAGCTCAGCTGAGAGAGAGAGAGAGAGAGAGAGGGAGTTGGAGATACTGCAAGTGCAGAGTCCAACACCACAGGTAGCAGGTAGCAGCCAAGTGGGCGACCCACCCAAAGGTCAGTGACAGCGCAGTAGTGTGGGTTTGCGGGTTTTGCGCCGGAAGTGACGTCATCCGGTCACGTGACCGGAAGTGCTGAGTCATGAAAGATGTTATCTGGGGCTGAGCCAGTGACGTAGGCGGTTTTGTGACGAAATGAGTTAAAGTTCAAAGTTCAAGGTCACGGGGAGGTAATTTTAAAAAAGTACTACCTCGCACGCGTAAAATCCGATTGTGATTCGATAGTTTTAATTCGATAAAATATCGAATGAAAATTATCGAATGAAGCAATCGAATGATACGAGTGCGAGGTAGTACTAATACAAATATTACTTTATTTTATTTACAATAATTCATATTACAAATATTACTTTATTTACAATAATTCATGTTTACAATAGTTCCCCGTTGTTGGTTGTCATCGATGTTGTTGATCCGGACGAGTTGCGGCCATCACTTTGCTTTCTGAAGAAAGACGGTAGATACTTCGATCCCTGCGCAGAGTCCATGTTGTGTTTTTGACACCTATCTGTTCTGTTAGGTGTTTGCATTTCATTGCTGTCAGGAGGAAATAATACGTGACGGCAATGAAATAGAAACATCTATCAGACCTTGAGTGAAATGATATTGTTATTTTGTGAAGAGCGTCTCGGAGAGCTCGATGTTCACCGGTCGAGAGCCGGAGGTGTACTGACTATTCGCTAGCTAGCGTTCTGGTATCAAACAAAATGGTGGGGGTAAAAGTGTAGTAGAACGAAGCAGATGGTTGGTGGGAGGTGGCAGGCGGTAGGTGGCAAGTGTGCGGCATATGGTAGTCCCCCCACTACACCAGTCCCCCCACTACACCAGTCTCCCCACCAAGTTTTACATCGCACAATAACTAGTTTACATGTGTTAGTTAGGGTTTAGCTCTTAGACTGTCAAGACCTTAGCTCCGTAACTAAAAACTTCAATAATGTTTGCGCTTCAACGCTGTATAAGTATAACAGCTACTATGATCTAAACCGGTGCATGTATTCATATGGTTCTTTTTGCGAAGCAAACAACTAGCTAAAAGTGTTTCAACCTCGATTATTCTTCGACGAAACCGCTCATTGTCCACTAAAAGTGTAGACCTTCTGTCTTCATTGTCAGGGAAGTAGAAAGTAGTGTCAAGGGGACTACTGAAGGTCACCTTCCTCATGTTCCTGTAAAACTGCGACATTTTTCAGATCCTCTAGGTAGATGTTCATCCGTCAAGAGCTGGAAGAATAATGATGGAGCGTTATCGTGTATGATAGGCACCTAACCCTCACCACAACGTTACCTTGTCCTTCAAACCATCGTTTTACGCTACAGATGCTATACTGTTGGTTAGATTTAAATTTAGATTGCACCTTCTTGTTTGTCTTGACAAGCCGCGTAATTGAAGTACCCACATGTTATACTTTGAACTAAAAACAAAGAAGTTATTTAGGTTTGTCCTTGAAAATAGGTGTTTTTTCGCTGTTGCTGCTATACCCGTTGTCAGATCTGAATTCTGTTTGCACTAACTTGTTCGTCTGATCAATCCGCGTAATTTGAGTACCCACTTAATATACTTTAAACCGTAAATAAAGAAGTTATTTAGGTTTGTCCTTGAAAATAGTTGTTTTTTCGCTGTTGCTGCTATACCCTTGGTCGGATCTGAATTCTGTTTGCACCAACTTGTTCGTCTGATCAATCCGTTTAATTTGAGTACCCACATGACATACTTTGCACAAACTTTGTACACCCCCCCCCCCCTTTTTTTGGGTCATGTTCAAGGACCTTGGGACTTAGAAATTTTCACAAAGTGGGCTGCACACAAACATAAGACTAACAGTCTCCTGCCTATGTACGGGCCAAGTCCCTAACTTGAAATGCTTAGGGTGGTCCTGAAAAGGACCGTTTGCGTGCTGAGGGATGGTTTGGTTAGGAATGGTTGGTCTAGGGATCGCTGCTTAGTTTAAACTTTATTTTTTAAAACCCACTTTACCCTCCCATCTTGTCTCATGAAGTACAACTCCTGGGTGTCGTTTATCAGAGGGGGTGGTGGTGGACAAGTCTGCGGCAGACGCACCTCGACGTAGTGGTCGGTGTGTTGGAAGAGGAACACGTGGTCCCCGTTCCTAGCCACAAACTTGTACTCCGTCATCCGCTTCAGATTCCGGAACTCGGCCTTGGAGGTGTCGATCGGCGTCACCAAATCATTGATCCCCATCACTCTTGTCCGCTCCATCACCTCATCTGCAGTTAGTGGTGGAGATGAAGGTCGAGGTGTGGACGTAGAAGGCTGAGGCTGAGTTGAGGGTCGCTGGTGAAAATATAATGGGTGACACCGAAAATCACGTCTAAGAGCTGACTTAAAAGCTGAAAATTTCTTAAATCCGCTTCTTCTTTCCGTCGACTTCTTCAAGGACTCCTTCAAACGTTGAAGTTTCTCGGGAGTCAGAGGAGAAGACATGGTGTTGTTGGATGGAAGGGAAAATGAATAGAGCACGTGTATACTGGCTGAGAACCAAAGCTGGAATGAGGTGCCAGACAAAGTAAAGCAGGTCGCAAAGGATAACCTTACCCTATCAATATATAGATAGAAAGCTGGGTACTAATTAGAACCGGTTTACATCCGCCCCCCCCCCCCCCGGCCAAGTTCAAGCCCCCCCCCCCCCGACGGAACCCCCCCCCCCCCGACGGAACCCCCCCCCCCCCGACGGACCCCCCCCCCCCGACGGAACCCCCCCCCCCCTTTGGGTCAAGTTCAAGGTCAAGGTCGAGGGATAAACTTTTTAGCAGAAAGGGACAAATTCCCGACAAAATCCCGCAACGAAGTAGGGTTATCCCTTATCCCGTTTTCCCCTAAATATCCCTATTTCCCATTTTTCGCCTATATAAGCCGAGATTTCGAGCGTCTCCGCGCAGTAGCCTGCCGCCCTTTAGGATGAACGTCCCACTGGGTTGCAGTGCCTGCTGCAGCGTAGGTCTCTTGAGTGTGTGTGGGCCCAACGCGCAATTGAGAGACCATGCGCATTTGCATGTGTAGTTAAATATATTTAAGGGGATCTTGGTCAGGGGATTATTGTACTTCGGTTCGTAGTATTCTGAAGCCTACACAGTGATGAACGTCCTTGCGGTTTCAGAGTGCACGACTGTTGTAAACTGACCATATTTTGATGCTTTATAATAACATTGTAGATGGAATGTTTTGTAGTTTGCTTAACACTTAATGCTTTTATCTTCAACGTGTCCTTGACCTAGATTAGGACTTAGAAAATATTCAAGAAACATTCAATGTACACAACCACGTTTTAGCACAAAATTTATGGAAGGGGAAATTTAATATATACTGCAACAGCGTGGTAAAAATCATCATATCGCTATGGAAGCTGTAGGTGTAAACACTTGGCTTGTTCCTTCCGAGCTTGCTATTTCAGAAGCCTTTCTGTCCATCCTTACTTATGAGTTTCGAGGCATTAAATTAAAAGTAAAAATAGAGCTGAGACCGTTGCATAGAAATGATATGCATTGTATTTTGGTGGAATGGGAATCGCCCTCCGGCATTAATCTTTTCCATTTTATCAAAAGATCGTGCAAGGAGTTTTGCGTAAAACGGATAACAGTCTCCCTTGTTTAAACGTAGTACAGATTTCTTCCAAAGTAAAATAGCAAAGGTAACACCTTTGCTATTTTACAAAATATTTTAACGTGTCCTTGACCCAGTTACCGGACTTGGAGCAATTCAAAGTGTGCTATACAGCGTTAGAACAAACTACTGTCGAAGCCCCCCCACCCCCCCCCCGATATATTCCTATAAAAGTGGGAGCAGCCCGCAGAGGGTTCGCAGTCGCAGGCCGACAGCCTAGCTAGCTGTTTGCCCGCGCTGTCCGCAATAGTATCTCTAGTATAGAGTTGGTACCACTATATATTAGAGATGCTACCTTAGCTTAAGGCATGTCTGTGTATTATTAAGCATGTAAGAATAACGCTTGTAGTTTGCTGCTAGTAAATGTAGTTAGTTTAACTGTAGTTAGTTTGGTGTTGGTTTTAAAGTGTTTTTGAAGTGTTTTTTATTTACTAATGAAATATGTACTTTTCTTTCACGCTCCCATTCAAAAAGGTATGGCACGAAAACCGACCTTATGTCTTTAAATATCTCAGGGGGGATTATGTTTCTCAAATAAACACCTTTCCTAACCCCTTACAAAAAGGTATGGCACGAAAACCGACCTTAAGTCATTACGGCGCGCAAACCGGATGACTTTACCTATCTTAACCCTTACTCACGAGAAACAGATTCAGTCAGTTTGCCTATTTTTGGTTAAATTTAAGGGGACCTTGGTCAGGTAATTATTGTACTTCGGTTCGTAAAACTCTGACGCCTACACAGTGATGAACGTCCTTGCGGTTTCAGAGTGCGCGACTGTTGTTAACTGACCATTTTGCTTATCTTGGAGGATACATCATCGGGGAAATAAACTTAAGGGGACCTTGGTCAGGTATTATTGTACTTCGGTTCGTAGTATTCTGACGCCTACACAGTGATGAACGTCCTTGCGGTTTCAGAGTGCGCGACTGTTGTTAACTGACTATATCGTTTGTGTGTTGGGTGAATAATTTTTCGGGGGAGAGGTTAGTGTTCCGTTATCAGGTTTATTTGCCTATAATTGCGAGCTTTAAGCTAGTCCTCTTCTCCTAATACAGAGCGGGGAATAGAGCAGTTTGTGGTCCAAGTGAGAATCACTTACTGCTCTATTCCCCGTTTTGGCAACATGTTCAGATGACCTTGACCCACTTCGGGACTTAGAAAATTTTCGTTTAGTAAAACATTACAACAATATTCCTTCCCTAACCTCTAAAGCCCCCCCCCCCTACAACTGGGTATAAAAGGAGGGTTTTCACCAGTGGTAAAATCATTCTGCTGCTTACACATCACGAGTGCAGTTCAGTTCCCGAGATGTCTGACCGTAGGAAGCAACTTTTGCCGAGGAAGGTTGAGCACTCTTCACCTGCTCCGTCATCTGCTCCGCCAGCTCCTTCCATCCTTCGGCAGGCGTTAATATTATCATGCATTGTTCCTGAGGAGCCTGCACCACGACCGCAACCACTTCAAGAAAACCTCGTTGCTCCCCCGTCCGCTTCTTCATCTTCTTCATCTTCTTCATCGTCTTCGTCGTCTTCATCTTCTTCGGCTACTTCTCACTCACCTTCTCCATCACCGAGGAAGGATGAGCAAACAACTGCACCATCTTTGGCTTCACCAGCTCCTTCGCTTCTTCAGCAGGCGCTGGCAAGCATTCTTCCACCTTCTACACCAGGCTCTTCAACACCATCTGCAAGTCTACATTCTTCTTCTCCTACCAAACCTTCTACACCTTCTGTAAGTGTCCTTTCCCGTCCTTCAGTGATCTGTATTAACAACGAATCTCCTTCAGAGAAATTTCAACAATTAAAAACCTTGAGAAGGCAGTCTATACTTCCTGCACCAAGATGCAGCTACAGTTTTAAAAAAGGTGCAAGGAAAGGGGAACGTTGTGCTAAGTCTTGTGTTTTAAATGAAGAAGTATGCAGATCACATTTAAAACAAAATCACAAGGGCACCGTTTCTCTTTCTACACCCCATCCAACAGTGAGACCAACCAAAATTCGAATTAATAGGCTTTGTAGAAATAAACGATACTTTTTTGTTAAATCAAAGGGCTTTGCAAAGGTGGTGGTTCAATGTGAAGGTAAATTGTACTATGTAGAGTTGCCTAGAGGCATGGACCTCCACGTCAAAGAACTTACCAAACAGAACTATTTAATTCGAAATGATACAGGTTTCAGTGTGTGGAAAACATTTAAAATAAAAAAAGATTAAAAAGTGTATTCCAAATTAAAAATAGTCTTTTCCAAATTAAAAAAAAAGTGTGGACAACCTATTTACAATTTGTAGCATATGCTGCAGAGTGTAAATAGGTTGTCCACACCTTTTTTTACAATGCTACAACGACCTTGACCTAAATAACGGACTTAGATATATTGCACTAAGTTAAAGATAAAACTTAAATGGAAAAAGGAGAAATATTATATTAAAGACATTATTCAACAGTAAAGAGGGGAGGGGGTAAGCGGGTATTTAAGCGAGAGATTCGGAATATAATTATTAGTTGTATCGTCATGAGCGTCAACAGCAACACATGGGGAAAGGAAATTAGCGAAGAGGAGTTGTACGCGATTGTTGAGGCTGCTGAAATGACTGAGGTTTATAAAATTAATAAGGTTGCAGAAAATGGTGCTCAGTCTCAACCGCAACAAACTACATCACCGATGCAGTCTACAACGCAACAACCAAGACCCTATCATGTTATCCTGGAGGAGTACAATGAGGCGATGAGGTACGCCTTTACTAAGTGGTGTGGTCAACCGCGTTCTCCTGAACAATGGGAGGAGCATGATGCAGACTTTCGCCTGGTTGCAGACTTAGAACTTGAGCTTCAAAGAACAAAGGCTGCTCAATAGTGAGAAGAGTTATTGTTTACTTTAAAATACAGAGCGGGGAATAGATCAGTTTGCGGTCCAAGTGAGAACCACTTACTGCTCTATTCCCCGTTCTGGCAACTGTTGTAAATGACCTTGGGACTTAGAAAATATTCGTTTGATAAAAAATAATGAAAGATCTTCTTATTTCTCACAACAATATCTTTTCCTAACCCCCACCACTACCTAAACTAAGTATAAAGGAGGTTCTCCATCGCTGGTAAAAATTAGTACTCTGCTGAAAATGAATGCATCCACTACTTCTATCTCTGCAGCAACTATAATAGTTAGCAGACGGGTCGAAAACATTGATCAGGTGCTTGCTGTAAGGATATTACTGCTACGGTATCTTGATATAGAGGTTAGTTGTCAATTGTACATGTGGAGACCAACAGGTGAAGTTTATAGTAGTGAAAATGAAGCATTTGAAACAAACTACAGTAGAAAGTTATATAAAATCTTTGGTAATATGGTAAGGTTAGTCGATAAAGGATGGAACATTAATATAACATTTTATATTGTTCCAAACCTGTAATTAAAGCAAAAAAAAAACGATGGGTATATAAGCCCGATGTTACAGAGACAATTATCACTTTGGTTCTGAATTGCGTCAAGAGAGCACCTACCATGGTATACCTCCACTATATTGACTCTACTGCTAAAGCGGATACTTTTATCCAGCGTGTTTACCAACTGTTAACGGAGTACCAACATGTTCAGGTCAAAGGATTGGGTATTCGTGGAACAGAAGAAGTAAAAATAGATGTAAAACCAATCCCTTTGAAGAAAAAAATTGTCCAATTATTACAAGAAGGCTACACACTGTGCCTTTATTACACAACCTCATAAACTAAATAAAACGCCAAAGGGGGGGGGGGAATACAGAACGGGGAATAGATCAGTTTGAGGTTTGAATAAGAATCTCTTACTGCTCTATTCCCCGTTCTGGTAATAGGATAAGGTGACCTTGACCCACTTACAGGACTTAATCATTTGTGTTACAATAATACCTCTTCCCTATCACTTTTCCCTACCACTTGCACTTTCAACACTTACCCCCACCACCACCGAAATCATGTATAAAAGGTGGTTTCGTATTAGTGGTAAATCAGTCTGCTACTTGGAATCATGTCGCCCAGAGATAACATTTTCCCTTCTAAGAAGACTATACTAGAATTGATTAAAAATATTCCATTAAATTTAAACGAAGATGAAGACGAAGACGATTCAGAGATGGAAGGTGAACTATTTAGTGATCTTGAACTACTGAGTGAGTTTGCTAGCAGTGAACCATATCTTGGAGAGATGGAGCTGTTGGAGCTGTTGACTGACGACGACGATGTTGATAATAATGAACCGGAATTTCATCATCAGTTGCTTTGCTTGGAGGAAATGGACCTTGTTGATAGTGAAACCCCTCCAAGCAGTATTAATATCGATGATGTAGTTCTAGATCCAGTCACAGGGAACTTTTGTGTTCGTCGTCGCTTATTTAGTGATAGCTCATCATCATCATTATCATCGGAAGAATCTGAATAAGTTTTTGTTGTCTTCAAATAGTTTACTTTAAATACAAAGCGGGGAATAGATCAGTTTGTGGTTATAGTGAGAATCACTTACTGCTCTATTCCCCGTTTTGGTAATATCGTTGTATGACCTTGACCCATTTACATGATTAAAAAAGTGGGGTAACTTATACATTTAATGGTGGGGGAACGTCTATTTAAAGACGATGCAACAGTGTATATTTATCATATAGACATGATGAACCCACCAGGAAACTCCGTTTGCTACAGCTTTCCCCTCATCGATATCGATGATGTGATAAAACTTACATCAATAACAAAACGGTTCGAACTCGAAAGGCGACTCATAAAAGTCGACGTAATTCCACAAGATCTTCGTTCGGCAATGTTGACTATTGAATATGTTAAAGATGAATCTACAACTGAAGATCCCTATTGTTTTATGAAATTTTTAGTTGATCAAGATGCAATGTGTACAATCCAACTTCACATCCGAGTTTAAAATTTATCAAATGTTTCTGTTGGAGAAAATTGTCTTAGTTAAATACAGAGCGGGGAATAGATCAGTTTATGGTTTAATATAAAATCATTTACTGCTCTATTCCCCGTTTTGGTAAATTTGTTCAATGACCTTGACCTAAATACAGAAATTTGTAGCCTCCAGCTACAATAGTAAATATAAAATGCAAAAAAACAAAAAACAAAAAAAAAAAAAAAAAAAAATAGTAAACTTCACGTAATACGTACCCCCATTACGTTTGCTAGGGTATAAATAGAGGGGTATTTGCAGTGTTGTTCATTATTGTCTTGACCCTTGTGGAGATCGCACCTACATTATGCATCGCTGCGATATTTGCAAGTCTTCATTTAAGGATGAATTTATTTTAATGATACATAAAGAACTGAAACATAACAAAAACCAAAATGAAGAATATGAAGAAGAAGAATTGAAAGAAATAGATCAAATGTTAGCTCAACACCAAAATTCCAGACCTAGTGTTATTCAATATGCACCATCAACATCAACTTCTACCTCTGCTATGTCTACACTTCACCGTCCTTCAACATCATCATCATCTGCATCGACTTCTACGCCTGTTCTGTCTACACTTCATCATCCTTCAACATCATCAGCTGCATCGACTTCTACGCATGCTCTGTCTACACTTCACCGTCCTTCAGCATCAACAGCAGTAAATGTAGAACTACATGCCCGAGCACTTCCGGGTAATGTAGTAACCCACTTCAAAATTGACAATGCAAAATTACAACTCGAAGAGTTTTTAAATAACGCAAAAGGATTGGTAAGCAACACTTTGCAAAATGAATTAAAAAGATTAAATTTTATTAAATTTGGACTATTATTGGATGCTTTATTTACAAACATTCAAAATGAAACTTCACCGAGAGGGTTTTTAACAAAAAACCGAACTATTATGTTTTCGTCAGATATTGATTCAATCGTATCTGAATGTTTTGAAGAGCTAATGACTAAAATACAAGAACATGAAGGAAGAGGCTCTGGATGGAATTTGTTAAGCATCACAGGGCTAGACTTAAGAGTACACAAACACGGCTATGGAATTCGAGGAAGTAGCTACATTCCTCTACCAACAAAGATTAGAAATACCTTATCCTGCGTCAACGTACAAAATCAAGATACTGAGTGTTTTAAATATGCTATGTTGGCCAAATATGTAACAATTCATCCGGAAAGACCAAGTCACTATTATGAAGAAGTACAACATAGATATAATTTCCAAGGGATGACTTACCCTGTTGCTATAACAGACGTTTCAAAATTTGAAAAACAAAATCCTTCAGCTTCTGTCAACCTCTTCGGATTGGATTCGACAAACAATTTGTACCCCTTGCGTATAACACCAAATGAGCGCAGAGATCATACCGATTTGTTATTAATTACTAAAGGTGATATTTCACACTTTGTGTATATCAAAAAATTTGAAAGTCTTGTTTCTAATCAATTATCTAAGCATAAAAGAAAGATGACAATTTGCAAAAGATGTTTTTGTCACGTGAACAAAGAACTAAGAAGGGGAGGGTCTGATTGGTTAGTAGAACACCAGCGGTTATGTAATGGAAACTATGAAGTAAGAATTAAATTGCCGCATCCTAGCAGAGCGCAGATAAAATTTGACAAAGTAATACAACAATACCGTGTACCTGTTGTTGTTTACGCTGATTTCGAGTCTTCTTTACATCCGCTTGAACAACAAGAAGAGGACGTTACAAGAAGAAGCAAATACCAACTTCATTCACCAAACAGTTATTGCATACTAATTAAATCCACGTTGACTGAAGACCATCTTCAAAAATATGGACTATCATCTTCTCCAAAGATTTATCGCGGTGAAGAAGCAGCCAAATACTTTGTCGATGATTTGTATGACATAGCTGCAAAGGTAGAAGAACTGTATGGAACAAAGGTACCCATGTCACCTATGGAAGAAGAAGAACTTCAACATTATGATTCAACAACAACGTGTTATTTGTGTAATAACACCTTTACACTGGATAACGTTAAAGTTCGTGACCACGATCATCTTACGGGAGCGTACAGAGGTGCAGCCTGTAACGCTTGCAACTTGAACTACAAACTACCATATTTTATCCCCGTAGTTCTGCACAATCTGAGTGGTTATGATTCGCACTTCATAATCCCCGAACTAGGAAGAGATAATGGAGCAATAGACGTTTTGGCTACTACAATGGAAAAATTTATAAGCTTTTCAAAAAAGGTGGGTAAAATTAAATTAAGGTTTGTTGATTCATTTAGATTTATGCCTTCAAGCCTCATGAAATTATCTGAAAATCTAAGAAGAACAGATTTGATAGAAACAAGCAAAATTGTACCCAATAGTAAAATGGATTTGGTTCTTCGAAAAGGAGTCTTCCCCTATGATTACATCGATGGACTGCATAGATTTGATGAAACATCACTACCTTTACCAGAACACTTCAAAAACAAACTTAATGATTCGGAAATATCACTTGAGGACTATCAACACGCACGTCGAGTATGGAACGAGTTAGATATGAAGACCTTAGGCGATTACTCGGACTTTTATGTCAAACTAGATGTAACTCTTCTTTGTGATGTAATGGAAGAATTCCGAAACACCTGTTTTGCTGCATACGGTTTGGACCCTCTACATTCGTATACTTCACCAGGATTAGCTTGGCAAGCCATGTTAAAAGAAACAAAATGCAAACTCCAACTTTTAACAGATATTGACATGGTTTTAATGGTTGAAGCTGGAGTAAGAGGCGGATTGACCCAAAGTGTTACCAGACATGTCAAAGCCAACAACAAATACCTACCCGATTACGATGAAACCAAACCGTCAACCTATTTAGGATATTTCGATGCAAATAACCTGTACGGATGGGCAATGTCAAACCCACTTCCTTTTGATAACTTTAAATGGATTAATCCCGACTCTATTGGCGATATTTTACAAATTCCGAAACATGGTGACACTGGATATATTTTGGATTGCGATTTTGAATACCCAGAAAATTTACATGATCTTCATTATGACCTTCCACTTCTTGCTAAAACAGAAATTTCACCAATTGGAAAACACCCCAAATTAATGATGACATTAAATAATAAACAACGCTACGTGGCTCACTTTTGGGTGGTTCAACAAGCTATCGAATTAGGACTACGTCTAACAAAAATTAATAGAGTTTTGGAATTTTCTCAATCATGCTGGTTGAAACCCTACATTGATTCAAATACCATCAGAAGAGCAGCAGCTACATCAGACTTTCAAAAAGATTTCTTTAAATTAATGAATAATGCGATATTTGGAAAAACATTGGAAAACAAAAGAAGACACAAAAATGTTACACTTGTTACCGACGCAAAAAAATTACAGAAACTAGTACAGCAGCCAAATTTTGGAACATCTATAATTATTAATGAAAAACTTGTAGCAGTGTCCATGAAGAAGACGAGTGTGAAGATGGATCGTCCTTTGTATATAGGCATGTCAATCTTGGACATCTCAAAAACACACATGTACGATTTTCACTACAACAAAATGGTGGCGTTCTACGGAAGAGAAAATATATCTATTACATATATGGACACTGACGCTTTCATATATCGCATAGTAACATTGGACATGTATAAAGATTTGCGTACATTTATTTACAAGAACGACTTTGATTTCTCCGATTATCCAAAAGATCATCCAAACTACGACAATGACAGACACAAAAAAGTACTAGGCAAATTCAAGGATGAGGCTAGTGGTGTTCTGCTTGAAGAGATTGTTGCATTGATGTCTAAACTATATTCTTTGAAACTCTATAATGAAAAAGAAGAAGAAGAAGAAAAGAAGAATAGCTATATTAAGAAAGCTAAAGGTGTAAAGAGTTTATATTTAAAGAAGAAAGTGCATTTTGAACACTACAAGCAATGCTTATTTGAGGATAACATCATTACAGCTAAATTCAACACCATCAGAAGTTTTAACCATCAGCTGTACAGCGTGACTGAAGTTAAAAAGGCGCTATCCTGTAATGACGACAAAAGACAAACACTTCCAGACAAAATCAACACATTACCATTCGGCCACTACTCCCTCAACCCTATTGACGAGTAACCTTTTCATCGTCCTAGATCCTTTATCCTTTTCCTTTCCGTAAAAAAAGGGGAAACACAGCAATGTTAAGCTGTGTTTCCCCTTTTTTTACACAAGTTTTAAATGACCTTGAACTATATGTATATATATATATATATATATATATATAAGCAGATTTATACCAAAGAATATTTAATACCATATCAGCTGCCTTCGTGAAACCATCATGTCAGACCTGAAGGAGAAGATTATTAATGAACTACACAAACCTGCAAGAATAAAGTTTCCAAGAAGAAATACTGTTATAAAAGGGATAAATGATCTATATCAAGCGGATCTAATTGAAATGCGACCGCATAGCAGAATAAACAAAGGATTTAAATATATACTCACAATTATTAATTGTTTTACAAAAGTTGCAGACGCTTTGCCTCTAAAGGACAAGACTGGTAAAAGCGTAACAGAAGCCATGGAAATAGCCATAAAAAGAGATAAAAACAAAATTAAACATTTACAAACTGATGATGGAACAGAATACTTTAATACAAACTTTGCACAGTTAATGAATAAATATAAAATAAATCATTATTCTACAAATTCAGAGAAAAAAGCAGCTATTGTAGAAAGATTCAATAGAACCTTGAAAGGAGCACTGTATAAACAATTTTCAAAAAGAGGTTCTTACGTATGGTATGATGTTTTACCACAATTAATAAATGATTATAACAACAGGTTTCATAGAACTATTGGTATGAAACCTAACAAAGTAAATAGAAGAAATGCAAAAGATGTATTAAAACGCATAAAGAAAAATACAAAGCCTAAAGTAGAAAAAATGCAGCCAAGAAAATTTAATGTAAGTGATAAAGTACGGATTAGTAAATATAAGGGAGTGTTTACCAAAAAATACCTTCCCAATTGGACGAATGAAGTTTTTACAGTGTATAAAGTGCAACCGACTGTACCTGAAACGTATATCCTAAAAGATAACAAAGGAGATTTGTTGCAAGGTGCATTTTATGGACATGAAATGTTAAAGTCAACAGTAGGTGATGTATATCTTGTTGAAAAAGTGTTACAAAGAAAAAAGGACGCAGTTAAAGTGCGGTGGTTAGGGTTTAACAAAACTGAGGATTCATGGATACCTATAAAGGACTTGGTTTAATACAAGCAACTCATTTCATCGTTAACCTTTGAGCAGGATGGAGATTATTCACCATAAAGATCGATTCAATATTAATAACATAGATGATTTAACTGTGGATAACGTTAAAATCAACAATGGTAAACACGGTAGTTTACTTCCAAACACTGTTCGATGTATAGTAAGTGGCCCCTCAAACTGTGGAAAGACCAATGTTGTCTTTAATTTGATCACTAATCCGCAGGGATTAAGGTTTAGTAACCTATATATTTTTTCAAAGTCTCTACATCAACCAAAGTATCAATTGCTGGATAAAATCCTATCTGATGTGTCTGATGTTAATTTTTACAAATTTAACGCTAGTGATAGCATTATGCAACCAAACGAAGCGAAACCGTATTCTGTATTTATATTTGACGATGTATCTTGTGAAAATCAGGATACTATTAGAAACTACTTTGCCATGGGAAGACATAATAACATCGACAGCATATATATAGGACAAACTTATAGCAAAATCCCAAAACAACTTATCAGAGATAATGCAAATATTCTAATTGTATTCAAACAAGATGATACTAACCTAAAACATATATATAACGATCATGTGAATGCGGATATGCCATTTGAAAAGTTTAAAGAGCTTTGCGGAAAAGCATGGGCGGAAAAGTATGGATTTTTGGTTATTATGAAAGATCAAGCTATAAAAGATGGTCGTTATAGAATAGGTTTTGATAAATTCGTTTTAATACACTGATTAGCGGTATTACTGTACAAGTCGTCAAGGTGTGAAGATGGTTAACCAGGAAAAGCTATTAAAGGAAATAAAATCACTTAGTGATTCTATTAGACAAAAAAACCGAGCTTTAAAATCAGGTATAAATGAAAGAGAGCAATTTTTAGAAACAACATTCAAACCTGTTACTGAACCTTTAAAGCGATTAGCACAAAATATGGAAAGACCTTCAATTCGCTTCGAAGGAGACAAAATGCTACCAATTTCCAAATATGAAGAAGAATTTCAGAATGATGAAAGTTCTGACCAGTTACAAACATCTGAAGAAAGCGACGAGTATGAAGAAAGCGGAGATATAGGAGATTTAAGGGAAAAGAACATTGCAGGAGATACAAGTACAGAAGATACAAGTGCGGAAGATACAAGAGCAGAAGAAGAGGATATCAACCCATCCAACTTAAGCAAATTAGGCACAGATATTATGTTTAAAGGAACACTTGGAAGAAAATATACATTAAAAATGTTACATGGCACACATGCTAATCGAAATTATCATACATATGGAGCTAGAATAGAGGATAAAGGATTAATGATTGGAGATAGAAAGTTAGATATAAACGAAAATGATGATATAGTTATTGGTGATAAGAAATATAAAGGTACAACAGGTTTGTTTGAACTCATCTTTAAAAATAATCCTGGTAAATATACTAAAAAGGATTTACAATTGTTTAAAAATATACTAGAGTATACAAATGCACATAGAAAAAAATATTCCAAGGAACTACCTATTCATAGAAACAGGTCAATAAAATACACAAACATTATATCTAGTCTTTTCCCCTCGAAATCAAATAAAGCTCCAATTAAAAGAAGAGCTTTATCTTCTGCTGAATTAAATGTTTTGCATAAAAAAAGAAAAACAACTGATCCTACTACATCTGGAAGGGGATTATTAAAAAATTTGTATAAAACCAATATAATATATTACAACGATATAAATAAGTTAGTTGATCGAATGAGGTTATTACATGAAGCTATGGAAGCCGGGCACACTGGTTTAGAAAACGAATGGGTAGCTTTGGTTGATGAACTGCGAAAACGAGAAATAATTGTTCAGTAGACGTATATATATATATATATATATATATAGTAAGAACCTAAACGATAGCGATTCAGTTACATCATGAGTGTGGACAAGTTTGGACGGTATTCCGAGTTTGGAGTAAAATCTGGATATAGTGAAAAAAGAGCTGGGTTTCCGTTAACACCTGATGGTAATTATAATTTTGAAGGAAAAGTAATTCAAAATGTTGGTGATCCGCTTTTGTCTTCTGATGCGGTTACGGTACTATACATGGATAAAAGAACCCCGATTGTACACGAAGACCATTGGGGATTTTCCGGTAAAAGGTTAAGCAATATAAAACATCCCATTTATGATGGTGAAGCAGTAAATTTAGCGACTTTAAAATTGTTAACGATTTACAAAAAGAATGAAACTGATACAAGCTATGATGTAAAAAAATTAAAATTGTCAAATGTAGGTGATTGTGAGCAGGATGGAGACGCTGTAAATAAGAAAATATTTGATATAGTACACAAGAAATGGACTACAGAATATGAAAAACATATGGAAAGGTTTGGTGCAGCTTTATTTAATTATATCCATCGGGCTTCAGGAAGAGCTGTAGCTTCAGATGTTGACAGCCACAATTATTTAGACTGGAAAAAGATACACAATCCAGAAAAACCTAATCAATTTGATAAACCGTCTGAGCCTTCTAAAGTCAAGACATTAGGAAAGGGGGATAAAGTGAATGTGATTAATGAACCAACAGAAAACGATGAAGATTATATAAGAGAAAAAAGAATTTAAATACCCATGATAAGGGATAAAGCATCAGTTATATTCGAGAGATGATACAGAGAGGATGATGGAATCCAATATTACTGCGTGGAGTTTAATATCTCAAGAGCCGAGATTTCCCCAAGGAGTGCTGACAGATGGTTTTGTTCAACGGTTTGATAGATATATGGATTGGGAACAACTTTCCATACACTACCTCTTCACAATGACTATGTTAAGAATTTATTTTCACAGAGTTAACTGGATTCATATTTTATAAAGACAACAGTTTTCAGAAAACTTCCTTGTAGAGATGACATCAAATTTTAATAACTGTTGGGAAGTAATAAGTAAATATCAAAATCTCTCTGAAAATTACATTGACAATTTTAAAGATAAACTAGACTGGAATGTGTTATTTAATTACCAACGATTAAGTGGCAAGTTTCTAAGGGAACATGACAACTATTTAGATTTTATTCATTTTACCGAAAACAACGATACCATCACCAGCGGAGAAACATTTGAAACATCTTCAATTACACCTTATTTCTATTTTTACTACTTTTATTTATTATGTCTACATTTAATTAATTAATCCATTTCTATATAATAAATGGATTTTAAACAGTATATATAATACAAGAAGCCAAGACTAATATTACATTCATTGTAAAACATTTATAGAGTGCACCTACTGACTGTAAGTTTGGCTATAAATAGTCATGCCGAGGGCTAAACGCATCAGTCATAATCGAGAGAGATTACAGAGAGGAAGGGGAATAGCATCAACAGCATTTTCTCTATTAAGTAAACCGGTTGGAGCTATAGTTAACAAGGCGATTGATTTATTACCTGTGGAATTACATTTACCTGGAGGATATCAATATTGTGGTCCTGGAACCAAATTAGAGAAACGGCTTGCTAGAGGAGATCCTGGAATAAATAAGCTTGATCAGGCTTGTAAACAGCATGATATAGCGTATTCCAAATTTGGTGATACAAAAAATAGATCAATAGCAGATAGAGCACTTTCTGAGAAAGCTTGGCAAAGAGTAAAATCTAGTGACGCGAGTATTGGTGAAAAAGCATCGTCTTTAGCAGTAACAGCAGCAATGAAAGCAAAAACTACGTTTGGAGGAGGAAAGAGAAGAAGGCGTGGGAAAAGACCCGCTAAGAAACAAGGAGGTAATATCAGAAGAAAACGTCGATCTACTAGTGGTAAAGGTAAAAAGAAACCAACAATATGGTCAATGATAAAAAAGGGAGGAGGACTATACCTAAGACCGTATCGTGTGTATTAAATAAGAAAGAGCAATTAATAATTAAAAACAAAGAATTAACCAATGAAGAACTGATTACATATGCTTCTTGTTTGAAAATCCCATTTTTTAGAGGAGTATTTATGAAAGATGAATTACCGGTTAAAATGTGGAAAAATGAGACTGGTATAGTAAATTTGGATAATAGTGAAGGATTAGGCACTCATTGGGTGTGTTACAAGAAACTTGGTGAAACGATTTATTATTTCGACAGTTTTGGAAACCTTCCACCACCGAAAGAACTTCAACAATACTTTCGTGCGGCAGAAAATGTTTTTTACAATTATACAAGAAAACAACCTGATGATACATCCATTTGCGGTCATTTATGTTTAGACTTTTTAGCTAAAAGTGTTAGTCAACTTTAAGATGTCTTCGTATACAGTGTCATTAACCGGTAACTCATGTACTTTGCGCAGTATTCTGTTTCCAGCGCTACGTTTGCAAAAAGGAAGACTATGGGAAGCCGCATTATTGGATTTAACAACATATAACTCTATTCCAAACGTTAGTGAAGGAATTAATAACAAAATACATTATTACAAGACAAAAGATAATAAAGGAAAATATTCAGCTTTGGAAGAATTCAGTTTACCAACAGGAGCTTATGAAATTGATAATATAAATGAAGTTATACAAAAACATATGGGAAAAGAAAATATAACGATAAAAGGCAATAACAATACAATGAAAGCCGAAATTACTTCTAAGTATTATATTGATTTTGGCCAAGAACGTTCAATTGGTAGTTTATTGGGGTTTTCTAAGGAAACAAAGGTATTAGAACCTAATACAACTCATTCTGGGAATAGAACTGTGACGATCATCAAAGTAAACAGCATAGACATTACATGTAACATTATACAAGGATCCTACAGAGATGGAGAAAATCGGCATATATTACACACATTCTACCCATCAGTCGCACCGGGTTTCAAGATAGTAGAAAAGCCTCAAAACCTTGTGTACCTACCGTTAAACACCAGTTTCATTTCAGACATCGTGCTGAACATAGTGGATCAAGACGGAAACCTTATTGACTTTCGAGGAGAAGCTATTACTGTAAGAATACATATAAAATCATCCGCTTAGATAATGGGGTTATCATTTAAAAAGAGAGAGCCAACCAGCAAAGAGGTCAGTAGCTCATCAGCTGTAGAAGGATTAACAAGTGACAACATTCGTTTTCTAGAAGAAATTGGATTAAAGGTCATTAACAATGGATATACTGGATATAGCGCAGGGCCCAACATTCGACGAGACCTTATGGGAAAAGGAATATCACACGCACAACCCTTACGCTTCGTCCAAATTAAACAATAACGATGAAATTAGGATTCCTATACAACAACAAGACATTTATACTCTTTCATGCGAAAGTTATTTATATATTGAAGGAAAAGTAACAAAAGCTGACGGTACTGTTGGAACCACTGTTCCGTTCATAAATAATCCTATGGCATTTTTGTTTGACGAGATTAGATATGAAATTTCAGGAGTTACAGTCGATTCAACAAAAAAGGTTGGAATTTCCAGTACATTAAAAGGATTAGCGTCTTTAACACCAAATGAGAAGAATCTGTTAGCTGTTGCAGGATGGGTTGCACCAGACAAAAGTATAATTACTCCTGACGCTTCGGGAAACTTTGATTTTTACGTACCTTTAAGATTACTTTTAGGATTTGCTGAAGATTACAGAAGAATAATAATAAATGTAAAACAAGAACTAGTTTTATTAAGGTCATCAAACGATAATGATATTATTAAAGCATCTGCTGGAACAACTGAAGCCAATTTAGACTGGAAACTAACATTAGACAAGATTGTTTGGAGAGTACCACATGTGCGACTAAATGATGAACACAGGATTACATTATTAAGAAAGTTAAAATCAGATCGAGACATTGTAATACCATTCAGAAGCTGGGAGTTTCATGAATACCCCGTTTTACCTTCAACACAACGGCATACATGGACTGTAAAAACTTCTACTCATTTGGAAAAAGCGAGATATGTAATCTTTGGATTACAAACAAAGAAAAAAAGTATATTAACTGAAAATGCTGGTGAATTTGACCATTGTAAATTAACAAACTGTAAAGTGTTCCTGAATTCACAATTCTTTCCCTACGACAACTTTAATATCTCTTTTGATAAAAAAAGGTACAGTGTTTTATACGATATGTACGCTAGGTTCCAAAATTCATATTACGGCAAAACAAACACACCTCTACTATCTCCCGTACAGTTTGAATCGAAAGCTCCGATTGTTGTAATTGATTGCTCCAAACAAAACGAATCTGTAAAATCGTCTAGTGTTGATATAAAAATAGAAATGGAATTTCAAGAAAACGTACCTGCAAATACATCTGCGTATTGTTTAATTTTGCACGATAAAATTGTTACATACACACCGTTGACTGGTATCGTAAAGACGGTATTGTAAAACGTTGTACCACCACCGGCACCGCCACTGTCGCTAACCTATAAATAGCGGAGCAACAATGCAGGTCTTCAGTTGATCGTCTATCGTCGCATGGGCAACATCTTCTACAAAATGAGTTCTCCATCTGTTGTACAAGGTGATGCAGAGGTAGCACCGTTATTGGAACGTGATAATACTAGTGAAGAAGAAATCATCAAGGAAATAACTGCATTTTTAAAGTTTGGTAAAAGAGATAGAGAGGAGGAAAGTAATGCAGACCCATCAAAGGTAGTACCAAAGAGGAAGAAGAAAGTTGAAGAAAATATTCCTCCTCACATTTTAACTGAAGTTTTTTTGCGAATCTTTTACCCCATCTCAGCATGCATCAGTAAAAGTGTATCAGTTGGATTGATGAAGTCATTGGATTATTCCCCTACAGTAATACTACACCATGGAACAAAAAAGGTTTTATTTTCGCAAAATGCTTGGGAGTCATTTTTGAAACATGTACATTTAATAGAATGTTATTTAACTAACAGTTTGTGTGGAAGGAAAACACATATTCGACTTTTGGATTGTGACAATGAAATCGATATTGTTAAACATCGTGGACAACTACAAGTGCGAATTAGAGACTTGACTCAACATGAAAATAAGATTCTACTGTCACGTGAAGAATTCTACGTTTTAAACTACGCAACAGAACCTATTACAAGGTACATGAGACAGTTGGTATTTGCAAGCGCTATTATTAAAGAATATTTGGTCGATACTTTGGAAAAACAACCTGATAGCACCATCGTGTACGGACCTGTGGATACATCTATTTTTAATAGAATACCTCATGAAGTTTGCATGTGGAGAAAGTTAAAGGATTTTGAACCACTTGTAGAAATCGCTACAGAAGCTACAGAAGAAACAACACAGGAAGAAGAAGAAAACGAAACACAAGAAGAAGAAGTTAAAAAAGACTAAAGTTTGACTTAGTAAAGAAGAACACACGTGGGGTAGGCCTATTGGGGACGGTGCCCACGTTAAATATACACCAACGCGCCTGCAACTGTACGGCCTGGTATTTAACCTACCGTGGTGTGGAAAACAGTTTAGTTGATCGCTAGGTGCCATGATGAGCGGAGGGGATGAAGAAGTGAGTGTAAAGCCTTGTGTAATAGAATTTCAAGCATTTCGAAATAATGATGATAGGTTTATTATCAAGGAATTAGTAATTTTAGACTTGCTTACATTTGTAGTTTACCCATTCACGTTTGAAGCTCCTTTTTCTTTTAACAACCTTAACGCCAAAGCAAAAAGTACAAACAAATGGATAACAAACTACTTTCATCACATACATTGGTATGAAGGATTTATAAGCTACAGTAATCTGCACAGTATTATGTTTAACTTTTGCAAACAATATTCACATATATACACAAGAGGATTAGAAAAAAGGAACTGGATACAAAAGTACACGCACGGTGATGTTTTCGATATAACCATCGGTAAGGACTTTAACATTAATCTCGGTAATATTTGTGTTGCTGCAAAAGATCCTAAACACGGACAATTAAACTGCGCATTGCACAACGCATATCGTTTGGCTGCTTACTTGGAACAAACGCAGAAATGTGGTGGGGGTAGCAAAGAACCGGAATGTGGTGGGGGTAGCGGGGCCTATAAATACGAGGAGCCAACACCGCTCCGGCACGAGTATTATTCGAGACTCCGAAGAGGCAACATCACAGAAGACACCACAACCACCACTGACGAAGATGACATCACAACAGTTTCTACAAACACTGGTTGATCAATTCAACACTCATTCAAAATCCGACCTTCTGCTAACTAAAAAGTGTTCAGAACTAAAAGAACAAAAACACTACATTATTCATAACATCAAGAAAGTGGAAACCACACATGGAGAAGCAATTCTAGTTTCATTGAGCGAAGGACCTTTCTCTCCAGGAGATGAGCCGAAGTTTCAAGTATTTCTTCCAAAACGATTTGTTCAATTGCTACAAAATGAAGATTTGCGAGATATTCAACCGGGGACGTTGTATTTGGTATCACACGGTGTAAGCGGCAACAACTCGACGGAACTCACTCTGCACATCACGCATCCTTGTACATAATGTCTCTGTTTGTATTTTATTGTTTGTATTTCTAGTTATCAATGTTAAACTTAAGTTTATTGTATTGTAAGATGTTTGTTTAATAAAGAAAATAAAAAAAAAATAAAATAAAATAAAATAAAAAAAAAAATAAAAACAGCAACACAGCAGTATATTATTTTATATACTGCTGTGTTGCTTTTTTTAAAATTCAAATGGATGACCTTGAACTTTCATTCAGGGTTAACTTATGAAGAGGTATAAAAGAGAGGGAGCAGTGAAGTTAGTCTCAGTCTTGTCTAACACACGCTGCAGCTAACATGTCGGTGTCACCTATGAAAAATTTATTTTTCGATAACAATTTGAAGACATATTGTTGCGAGTTACAATGTTTTAAAATACCAGGCGATCAAGTTGACGGGAAAGCTTGTCGTAAGTGCAAGTGTTTCAGCTATTGCATATGTAGATGTAAAACGTATCAAATGAACCGACAAGATAAACTACAAGAATTACGCCGAAGGATTGCATTACTGTGGCGGCGAATGTAGTAGCAACCAGCTGCCACCTGCCGCCTGCCATCTGCTGTCCGCCATCTTCTCCGCCCCACCATTTTGTTTGATACCAGAACGCTAGCTAGCGAATAGTCAGTACACCTCCGGCTCTCGACTGGTGAACATCGAGTGCTCTTCACAAACGTAAAACATTGTATTAAAATGTCCATTAAAATTAGGTGTATTCATTATGACTCTATTCATCTGGCGACTTTCCAAGACCTCGAGGTTTTTAATGAAGAGTTAAGACTTCTCATTGCGTCCGGTTACGATTTATCTTTGGAACTTTACGCATCAAAAAACAACATGGACTCTGCGCAGGAATCGAAGTATATACCGTCTTTCTTCAGAAAGCGAAGTGATGGCCGCAACTCGTCCGGATCAACAACATCGATGACAACCAACAACGGGGAACTATTGTAAACATGAATTATTGTAAACATAACTTATTGTAAATAAAAATAAAGTAATATTTGTATTAGTACTACCTCGCACTCGTATCATTCGATTGCTTCATTCGATAATTTTCATTCGATATTTTATCGAATTAAAACTATCGAATCACAATCGGATTTTACGCGTGCGAGGTAGTACTTTTTTAAAATTACCTCCCCGTGACCTTGAACTTTGAACTTTAACTCATTTCGTCACAAAACCGCCTACGTCACTGGCTCAGCCCCAGATAACATCTTTCATGACTCAGCACTTCCGGTCACGTGACCGGATGACGTCACTTCCGGCGCAAAACCCGCAAACCCACACTACTCAGCGCTCCAACAACCCTTTTGAAGGTGGTGTTCATAGTGAAAATACTGTATCTAAAAAACTATACAGCCCGATGTGAATTTAAGAATCACACTTAGGAATCATGTAGCCAGTACCTTATACAGTAGAAATCCAATTATCCGAACCCCAATTATCCGAATATCTAATTATCCGAATCGATTTTGAGTGAAATAATAGAAATATAAAAATCAAGAAAATAACAGCGGGAGCGTGTGTAGCGATAATGCGCCGTGAGCGCTAAAATAAAAGCCCACGCTGTTACCTTCCGGACGATATTTTCGCAGGGAACAATGAGTCATACCTCTTTCCCGCCCTGCTCATCATCAGTCGCTACTGTTCTTTCACCGAGATTATTGTTCGAAATGAGTAAAAAACGTAAACGTGTTGTCCTTTCGCTAAGTGATAAACTCACTTTGCTCGAGATGTTCAAGTGAAATAACCAACATTGAACAGTGAAATACGTACAGTATGTATTGAAAAGAGCAACTGTATATACTGTATTCAATTTAACTCCTGTAATTTAATTTTTATGGCGTATATTCTTGATACAGTTCGCTCACTTTCTGTTCACTACATTTATAATAACCTTGTCGATAACATTCTGATTTTTTATGTATGGTGATGGTTTTTGCTTAATTCCCGAGGTATACCTGATTATCCGAATTTCTGCATATCCGAATTGGCCCGTTCCCAATTAATTCGGATAATTGGAGTTCTACTGTAATCATAATTTTATTGTGATCTGATGTCTGTTTGAGTAGGTAAATATTTATACTATGTTTGGTATCAATTTTATGAAATTTTGCGTATACAACAAATGTTCGATGGACCGAAGTACACAAGGCGACTCATAGGGTTGGAAGGAAGAGCGGTCCTAATCCCTTGCGCCCGTGAATGAGAGGGTGCGTGCGTGCGAGGGGACTTGACCACTACATTAGTACTCCCACTTTGCTATTACTATAATTCTGTAAGCGAAATTATTAAGTCAAAATGGTGGGAGTTTAGCAAATCGTAGGATGATGGGAGAGGGCTCAAATTAAAGGTCTTGATCTCATGTACTCGGGGAAAATAGTAGTATTTCAAAAAAAGTCTCCAACAAACGAGAAATAACGTAAATCATCTCCTTTAAGAAAAGCATGAAGATTTATAAACGTCTACTTTGTTTACATTAAAACATGTTAAGTGTATACTTTTTACGATCTGACATATGTTCCTACTTATATCGTTTTGTTAGAGGTATCGAAGTTTAATAGAGGTCTGATTGGTACGTTCTTATGGATTTTTGGGATTCCCCTTCTCATACAGCAGGTGCTTTAGAGTTTAAAATGTTCAATTTCAATCTACAATCTTCAAGGATACCTTGAATATTTTAGAAAATGACCACACCATAGGGAAAATAGAATAAAACCTCAGCATCCTCAAAAATTGTAAAAAAGGAATTTAATACTAATATAAAGTATTCACGGGTGTAGCTGGAAAGGGCATACTTGTTTTGCGCACGGCGGTTATAGCTAGCTTTACAAAATCAAATTCTTATTCAGAAACGGTGATACCTTTAACTAAAAATGTGTTAATAAAAAAATATATATAGAGGTAAAATTATTACCCTAAACTTTACAAATTGTAGAAGAAAACTCGATACACATATTACTAATGGAATAGAAAGAATATATTTATCAAACGATGATAAACCGACAAGAGAATATTAACCATGCAGCAGACAATTTATCGAATCTCAAACAAGCTTTGTTGGGCTTTAAAAAGGTCTTTAATAAACTTAATGAATTTTTATGTAGATTTAAACATAAAACATATAATTCATTATAAAATCCACGAGTGTTCCTAAGGGAATTGTTAAGTATGAAATAAAACTAGTCACGTAAACAAGGACAAATTCGGTTTGAACCAAAATTACTTTTCAAGTCACGTACGGCGGCAGTGAGTTTTCTGTTTTCCGCCAACTAACTAGATTCGTAGATTCGATGTCGTTCTCTAGATTGAACTTTTGAAATCACATTCCTTTTATATTTGAAAGTTTTAACATGTAGCTTTGGAACTTGAATTCTCGGATCGTTAGTAACATTGTATTAACTTGCTTGCATTCCTATTAGTAACATTGCATTAACTTGCTTGCATTCCTATTAGTAACATTGTATTAACTTGCTTGCATTCCTATCAGTAACATTGTATTAACTTGCTTGCATTCCTATTAGTAACATTGTATTAACTTGCTTGCATTCCTATTAGTAACATTGTATTAACTTGCTTGCATTCCTATTATCCTTAAATAGACCAGGGAAAGTAGGGTTCAAAATAAATCAATTGCAAGCAGAAATATTTGTATTGCAATATATACTCTATATGGTCTTCTGATTCAAATACCAGGTTTTCTACTTTGGGTCAGGTGAGCTTTCGCCAGCTTCTATCCTATTTTGTATTAATTTTGAATGAACATTTAAAACCAATACCCTTGACTTGATGAATCCTTAACACATATTTTACAATCGAGCCTATTTTTCATGCGTTTTCGTCAATAATCAAATCAATATGTTATTATTATGAGACTAGACAAATAGCACTGACAATAACTCATACTGTGTTAAAGATTTAAAAACACGTTAATATATTTAAGATGAATAGTATTATAATAGTAGTAATTGTTATGTGCATGAAAACAATATGAATTAAAGAACAGACTTATCGTTCAAAATATTAATGTATGGGGTATGTAAGGTGTGGGGTATGTGTTTTTATAGTGGGTTGGTTTTGGATCTGTTTTAAGATTTACAAACATTTGATTCTCGTTTTAGGTTTAAAGTAAAGGCTGTTTTGGATTTAGCGAATTTCCCATATAGGGAAGAAGCTATTACCGTAGTCGGCATGGTAAGACCTAGGCCCGGGACCATGATAACTTTTCGTTTTGAGGTCCCCAGACCCCAAAAACACCATTTGTTCGATACTATATATATATGTGTCCGTGAGCACGATAACTCTCGTAAAAATTATCCGATTTTGACGAAATTTGGTATAAACATGTAAAGCAGCATTTATGACTTTAAGTTCGAAAACCAGACAGATCGACCTATCCGAAGGGGTATTTTGGGGGGGTTTTGTACCCCAAAAATGGGTTTTTTGAATTTATTACACATCATTTTTGAAAAAGTCAAATTTTAGTTTTGACCATTCGATTCAGCTTAAAAAAACACACAATTTGGTATTTCGATCATTCCTCTACGTCAATTGGTTACCGAGATATTGAAAGTGCTAAACACAGTACGTTGTCTAATGTTATTCTTATGGAGAAAAAAATTTATTTATCTTGCTTATTTATGAACGTATACTGACAAAACTTGGTATACAGCTTCATCTCGTTGAGGTCTATTGATATTTGCTCCAAAAAATTGTTTTTGCATAATTCTCCCGTAGCAGCAAACCTGCGTACTCAGGCCCCATGTTATTCTTATGGATAATAATTAAATGCTCTGTCTCCCTTAATTATGATCATAAATTAATTAAAACTGGTATTCGACTTCACCTAGTTGAGTTATATTGATATTAGCATAAAAACCAATTTGTTGTGTTCCTTGTTGCAGCAAACCTGCGTACTCAGCCCCAATGTTATTCTTATGGAGAATAATTAAAATTGTATATAACGCTTATTTGTGAATATATTTTTATGAAACTTGGTAAGTGGCTTTATGTAGTATTAAGACATTTATATCTCCATTGGAAATTCGCTGAGTATGCAGGTTTGCTGCGACGGGGGTATTTTTTTAATATATAAAGAATTAGGTGTGTTGCTTTGTGTCATGGAATCGAATGGATTTATATATAACCGTTTCTAAAACAAAGTTAACCATTTAAAAATGCAAGGGCCTCTTGACGAGAAAACTAATTTTGAGGTTATGTTATTCACTACGTAGAGTATTTCGAAATGGTAAACAGCTATTTTGCACTTTTTGTCCTTACCGGTGACAGTATTTCTAAATTAATGGTAAACAGCTATTTTGCACTTTTGGTCCTTACCGGTGACAAACTTATATTTCGGTTAACTGTCAAAAACACACAGAAAATCTCATAGCCAAACACTTACAAATAAAATATGTATGATTTGTCTTATACAATGGGCCTCTGGTTTCGGAACACTAGGTTTAACAGCATTTAAAAGGGGAAAAAACTCATGTAAGAAGCGTTCTAACTGCTTGGAGACCTTAGTTTAATTTGCAATGTAAGATGTTATAACTTCCATCTACTGTGCTTGTAAATAGTTACAGGTATTGTTGTGTTTTAACATACAAGTTTAATCCTAAATTACCTATAACGAGCTGTGGCTAATTTAATAGAAGTACCTGGGGGGCCGAGCTTTGCTCGGGGAAGGCCAGTCAGTTTTCTTAGATGACTTGGAGTATATTGCACCACTTCCCCCTACTGATAATCAGATTTGTATAACTCATTTGCCTCTTTTCTACATGTTTAAGGTCACTCCAGTTGTTATTTATAGCTCAATGTCCCTTTGATTTATTTTACTACTCTATATATGTAATCTTAACTCAAATCTTTTAATCTCTGCTCTCAGGAAACCACATGTTAATAATCATAAACAACATGAGTATTACTTTGACAGTTCCCTGGTTGATTATGAACAGCTGTTACAATTCTTTTGTTTTGATTTGAAACTCCATAAGCCCAATGTTAATTTTTTTAACTTTTCATTTCAGTTTTTTTTACATTGTTTGATTTTTCCTAGGGTTGAGGCCTGTCTAGAACTTATTTTTATCCCAGAAATTAGTTATTTCGAACATTTGAAGGAAATCGTTGGAGCCGTTTTTGAGATCCGTGTCGCAAGCAAGCAAGCACGCAAGCAAGCAAACCTTACTCATATTAGAGTATAGGATATTTGAAAAACTAATCAATATTAAGTCTTAACTGGTAATATAATTAGTATTGGAAATATTATTTAAATTTAAATATTAATAATTTATAATAATTCGATTTAATAACGTTAACACAATTAGTTAAACACTAGTTTTAAAAACCGAAATAGAGTTATTAAGCAGAAAACCAGAAGGAAAAGGAATTTATTTGATACACGACCGAACTTTGTCTAGTTAATTCCTCACTTATTTCTCGTAAGAGCTTTCTGTCAAAGGATTACCAAGAAATGCCAACAACTCCCATCTATGTGAATTGTGGGGTCAAAAATCAATTTTATGTAAGCGACTTTGTAAAATAATTATTTTCTTATTTACAGTTGAAATCCTAGTAACACTTAGATGATATCGTGTAAATATAATGATATATATTTCACTATTTTGTGTTATATTATAGAAACTATGACTAACCTGTATTATTCAATGCACTGCATACATTTCTTCTTGATGTTTCCAGAGTAAAGATGCTTAGACATATATTGTATAAAACGGCCAGGAAAATACAATTTGAAAAAAAGAAAACCTAGCAAAATATGACATAGTATCAATGGTATTTTGTGTAGTCTGGTGACAGTAACATTTTGATTTGACTAATGAACGCACAAAAGAATAGATTGAATTATGAAATGTGTGTAAAGTATTAGGTCAAAAGTATTGATTTTAAATGTTTATCCAAAATAGGATAAAAGGAAAGGAAAGGTCACCTGAAACAAAGTAGAAAACCTGGTTTTTGAATCGTAAGACTACAGGCATAAATCACAGTAAAATATTTCTGCTTGCAATTATTTGATTTATTTTTAAACCTACATTGCCTAGTCTATTTAAGGACCAATAAATAAATAATAAATAAATAAATAAAATTTTATTGTAATTAAGCATATATACAGCAATAGACAAGGTCAGAACAGATCTTATCCTAATACAGGTATCACATGAGTATACAACATACACTTTACAATTGTGCAGTCTACAGCAAAGTCATTAGGCAACATTCATAACAGTCCACAATTAAAGTAAAATTAAATGATCGTATAGATAATTATATTTCAACGTGCGAGTTACTCCCGTGCAAATGACAAAAACAAAGAACATATAGCTAAAACAACAGCTGTGCAAATAAATATAAAATCTTACTTAAAATACAAATAACTTAGGCTAATTACATTGGTTGCACAATTTCACGAAGGGACATGGTGTCACACTCAAAAAACTCAACTATATTATAAAAAGGATTGTCAACTAACCAGTTGTACAGTTTTCTTTTAAATTCGTTAAGAGGAATGTCATGTAGGTACAATGGGAGTTTATTAAAGAGTTTCTGGCCAATTACTTCATAACTATTAACAGATTTTGATAACCTATGGAATGGGATGTTAATGTGCTTTCTACTTTTAGTATTGTAAGTATGAATATCCTCTCTCCTTTGAAAATTCGGCAACTTATTTTTGCCGAAAAAATTAGGACAGAGTAAATATACAGGTTTAGCACAGTCATAATTCTGTGTTCAATAAACAGTGGTTTGCAGTGCGCCATGTATGACGAGCCCGTAATTACTCTAATCGCTTTTTTTTGCAGTAACAAAATATCATTGACATGACTAGAGTTTCCCCACAGTATAATACCATACATCACTATACTTTGGAAGAATGAGAAGTAAGATGACTTTACATAGTTATCAGGTACACAATTCACAAGACGCCTCAACAAATATATCACTCTAGACAACTTAACACCAATGTACTTTACATGATGCTCCCATGTTAGTTTGGAGTCAATATAAAGACCCAGAAATTTAATTGATCTAATTAATGCTAATAGGAATCTAATAGGAATGCAAGCAAGTTAATATAATTTTACTAACTATCCGTGAATTTAAGTACCAAAGCTACATGTTGGTACTTCCCAATATAAAATTAATTCATTTTCAAAAGTCTATTCTAGAGGACAATGACTTAAAATCTAGTTAGTTTAGGTGGGAAACATAAACTCACTGTTGCCGTACGTGACTTGAAAAGTAATTTTGGTTCAAACCGAATTTGTCCTTGTTTACGTGACTAGTTTTATTTCAAACTTAACAATTCCCTTAGAAATACTCGTGGATTCCATTTATAAACATCCTTTAATTATATTAAATACCTTTTGAAAGTCCAGCAAATAAAATATATTATTTTTCTTCCATTCGAAATGTGATGTATATCGATTATTTTTCTCCAATTTTTGAAGTTTAGAGTAATTTTACCACTAGAATATATTTTTTTCTGTAGACATATTTTTAAGTATTAAATGCAAAGGTGTTGCCATTTTGTATAAAAATTGTTTTTTGTAAAACAAGCTGTAACATGTGTAATAGTGTTTTAAAAAGTAATTAAATTTTTGCTATGCCTCAACCAGGATTACAGTTTACTTTATAAATTAATCGGCATGATGTTTACCTGGATCAAAACTTAATTAATAGGCTGATTACTAAAACCAACTAATAGTTGTGGTTGATATAGCTTTTAATTAATTTATAACTCGCTTACAATAAAAAGCTTCAACAATATGACTATAATATTATCATAGTAACTATTTAAAAGTTAAATACATGTTTGAACTTACAGTTACAAATTTTACAAATTAAAGTTTATTTAAGCCCTTGATATCTTATAAGTAATGTTTATAGATTTCAGCTAGTAATTAGGTCTGATCCGGCTCAAAAATAAATAATTTTATAATGAATTATGAACAAAAGAATGCTGTCAACTATAGATTTGATTAATACTACCAATACATATGGCGATATGGCTATACATATGGTGATCGGTACTGCTGCTGCCATCTATTTTAGAATATAAAAACATATGTACAATTACAATTAACAAAACAATTACAATTAATGCAGTGCAACATTGCACTAGAGAATATTGTACGGACAGGAAAATAATGTAATAACTCAAATTCATAAAATGGTTGGATATAGATTTTTAACTTCTTAAACCATAAAAATAAAAATAAATATTGTTATACAAATGTTAGGTAGTAGTTTTTTAAAAATAAGTAGTTATGTTTTAATTATAACATTTAATCCTGGTAAATGATTTATTCGCAAAAAGACTGTGATTAGAACAGGTGTTCCCGTCCAAAAGAGGCTCAAAGCTTTGTAAAATAAGAATTTAATTACGACCTTCTGTCAATAGGATTTGCATAGACAATGGCAGTGGCATCTCTTTACTTTATAGCTACTGAAAGGTTAGTATTTTCACGACTTTATAACCATTACAAGTAATATTACGTATTGTTTTGTGATTGGTAATTAGTTTAATAAAAATCTTAATTGATGTTGGTCTACATCTCTAATAGGACCTAATTTTGCTAATCAGCCTAATCAGCAGTTACCGGACGTTTTTTACTGATATCAAACTTGGTTTAAAAATATAGTTCCTGGAGTTAAATCTTGAAACAAAATGTAAACACTTGGAGACATTGAAATAGTTTTCAAATATTTGTAGGATATATCAAAAATAAATCCATTTGTGCAAACAATGAACTAGCTTGTGTGACAACTAATGGATTTTTAAATTACTAATTTAGTAGTTCTGCAATATTTATTTTAAATATTCTTTTAGTGTTAATAATTTTGTTGTGTAAAATTAAAAAAATGTTACTTTTTGAATGGGTGAAACTAAATAGTAATCTACATAAACAAATTTTGAGAAACCTTTAAAATAATTAACACGTTCGCTGCTAAAGATTGTATAAATATTTTATATTTATATGACCAATGCTGAAATTTTCAACTATATATGAAGATTATATATGTTTAAATTTAAGTTCTATTTAACATTAAAAACAAGAAAATCAACATATAAACATGATTTAAAAAAATAATAATAATGACGCACTTGTATGTCATTAGCACATGCCATCAAATACTCAGGTATATGCGGATGACGCACATGCGCGTTTCTTATCTTTGTGACTCCATTAGGTAAATAATACATCTTATTAGGCAATAAAATTAATACAAATATTTTATTAATCATTTTGAAATACAAATGGTGTTCTAAAGTGTGTATAAAATGTATGAGACTACATAATATATAAAATGTAATAAGAGTATAAGAGTACAATAAAGGAATAACAATCCAACTGAAATGTTATTAACATGTATGAGGTCATGGACTTATTTCGAGTGGTACTGTTTGAAACATTCCCCAAGACCTAAGGCGGGTTCCTCGGGACATCCGTCACATTTGTAAATAGAGCCCGGTAAGGGGTCATCAGGATCCGAAACATCACTCATCTTTACGAGCACGTGAGACACTGACAGAAAGATGAAACGGGAAACTGACTATGTCAAATAAGCGCTAAACTAATGAAAATCAAAGTACTACGGTTGTCAAATCAACATTTAGCGCGAAAAAATGTAAAAACGGCGGGAAATAGTGGCGCGAAAAGAATTGGTGCGGAACGCGCTTGTGCGTCAATCGCACCACTCATTGCAGCGGCGGGCGGGCAGATGACCCACAAGCGTGTCATTCGCAGCGAACGTGTTAGTATCTGTTAACTAATTCATGCAATATATATTTTAAAAAGTCATTCCCTAGCTGGTTGACAAATACTTTTTCAATTATATCAATGCCTATCTTTTATCACTTTACCATGTGAGAACGTTACATAACGAATCAATAGCCCCGTCGCAGCAAACCTGCATACTCAGCGAATTTCCAATGAATATATAACATAACACATTAACACTTAACAAGATTCATAAGAAATATATTCACAAACAAGCGATATTAAAAATATTAATTATCGTCCATAAGAATAACATTGGGGATGAGTACGCAGGTTTGCTGCAAAAAGGATCACAAAATAATGAGTTTTTATGCAAATATCATTAGAACTCATCTAAGTAAAGTCACATACCAAGTTTCATTCATATACAGTTATAAGTAAGCGATATATAACATTTTAATTATTCTCCATAAGAATAACATGGGGACCGATTACCTAGGTTTGCTGCTACGGGAACCATACGTGAAAATTTTGTATTTTGTGCAAACAACGATAAACCCCAACCAGATGAAGCCATATACCAAATTTTGTCAGTTTATGTTCATAAATAAGCGAGATATACAATTTTTCTTTTTCTCCATAAGAATAACATTAGACAACGTTCTGTGTTTAGTACTTTCAATATCTCAGGAACCAATTGACGTAGAGCGATGATAAAAATACCAAATTGTTTGTTTTTTTATGCTGAATCAAATGGTAAAAATTGAAATTTGATTTGAATCAAAATTACATGTGGAAACCCCAAAAAACCCATTTTTGGGGTACAAAACCCCCCAAAAACCCCCCTTTGGATAGTGTGATTCGTCTGGTTTTCGAACTCGTTCAAATAAATGGTGCTTTACACATTTGTACCAAATTTCATTAAGATCGGACCTTTTTTACGAGAGTTATCGTGCTTACGGACACATATATATATATATAAAATATATATATATATATATATACTCATATATATATATATGAGTATATATATATATATACTCATATATATATATATATATACATATATAAAAATTTGAACGAATGGTGTTTTTGGTATCTGGGGACCTCAAAATGAAAAGTTATCATGGTCTCGGGCTTAAGTCTTACCATGAGACCTACGGTAATAGCTTCTTCCCTATAGGGGAAATTCGCTAACAATCGGTCAGTATCGAAAACATGACAACACAAATAAATTATTCTGGTTCAATTATACATTTCGGATTTTTGCTTTATCAGGTTGGTAGCAGTGTGTTAAACACTTTAAGCTGACGTAGGTTTATTCTTTGCAAGACTATTGAAAACTAACTACTAATTTCTTTAACAATTCAGTTGTTATATGCGACATAAAACCCCCTTATGACTTGGATTTTATTATTATCTGCTTAATGATTTGACAGAGTTTACAACGCCACAGTAATATGATAACTAAACACAATTATGAGGAAGATGTTTGACTTCGTAATCATCTGAAGTGCCAACGATTCTATCACCACTCTATTTACTGAAAACTAATCCTATCTTCTTGATTTCATCCCTTCAACCAAAATGTTCATTAATTATTTTGATCTTACATTTAGAGTTCTGGTTTTTTTCTTAAGTTTGTACTCTTCTGATAGTGAATTAAGTAAAATATTTACACTTTACATAATAATTTTATGTTTCTGCTGTAATGATTGAGAACAGCAAATATCGTCGGTCCTTGATATTACAAGTCCAATGTTTTATAATTTAATTTGTTAATTAATTGTTTAGATTAAATGGTTAATTAGGTTCACTTGCATGAAAGCATAAATACTTATTATTGATTTTATCATAATGTAAAACCTTGAAGTTTATGATGATTGTGATAATTTAATTCAAAGTAATTTAAATAGGTTACCAGTATACATTCAATAGTAATACAACAAAATTGTTAAACCATTTTAACGAATATTGTCTAATGCATACACATAATGCAAAATACTTTTTGAAATAATAAAAAGAATAAGTTATTTCAACTGAATACTGTAATATCTCGATATCTTGATATCCAAGTTGGATATAGCTACCCAAAGGGACGTGTTGACATTAAACTGGCCTCCGTTTGTCTACTGTGGATTAATTGTCTTTCACAGTGTCAAACCACTTGTCGATATTTGATGAAGTGTCATTAAAAATATGAAGTAAAAAAAGAAAATTGAACGTTAATCTATTATATTTTGTATTTAAATCATCACTTGTAAGTTGGAGTTTTTTTCTAAGAAAGATTGTAAAAAGCAAACATAACATTTCCCATACGTCAAACAACTAAAACTTTTTGAAAAACTAATTCAATATTTGTAATTTGATTATGGTATTGAAAGAAATACAATCTTATTATATAATTTATGTTGAGAATAAAAAACGCTACAAACTCTAACTGAGGCCATTACAATAAATCTATTTAAATTAGAATTCTTTTATTAACAAAAAATTATATACATATACATTAATTTAAGAAATGTGAAAATAGAACCCTGCAAAGCAATGCTTGTGTGCGAGGACCGAGTCGATAATAAATAATTAACCTAAGAAAATTCGAAAGTTCAAATTTTGCAAAACCAAAACACAACATCGTTAACATATGAACTGAAACGAGTTTGCACGCAGCACGCTGACGTGAGGGAAGTGAATTTCCACATAAAAACTCAAAATCAGTGTAAAAACATACATTTGTCCAATTTTTATCGAAATCTGAAAACTTTGATTTTTTGGCTGTTCTGATACTCCTGGTTTCATTTACTTGCAAAGCTGGGAATACAATTTTGCGCATTATAAGGTTAGGAGAAGGTCCAGACAGGCTTGAAAGTAGGCGTGAGGTTGCTGGGGGTAATAAAAGTACTCTAACAAAGGAATAACAGGCTTTTCTAGTGTAAAACCCCCATAAGACAACGTACTGTGTATAGCCGATACACATTTTCCTTAATAACTCAGTAAATATTTATGCTAGAATGACGAGAGAGGGCTTAAAACTTTCGCCTTTCTAATTCCCATCTTTTTATATGCATTAATTTTACATCTGGGGCTTTTCTGACCCTTTTTGGGCCCAAAAACTCGAAATTTGAAAGATTAATCCCCCAAAAAATGGGTTTAGAGTTTTCCGATTGTTTTGCCCAACGAACTTGTCCAACAGATTATAGAAAGGAACGTCCCTACCAAATTTGTAGTAAATCGGACAAAAAATGCAACCGCTAGAGTGCATACACACACATATATATATAATTTTGAACGACCCCCCAAAACGTGTTCAGGGGGTCACGTTAGGAACTTCTATAGTGGTCCCGGGCTTAAGTTTCACCGTGCGGGTCATGCTAATAGTTCACTTTCCAAAGGAAATTCACTAAAAAGGAAACAAAATTAAATGTGCATACGCAGCAAGTGATTATGATAAATACAAGTACAGTCAGGTCAAAAACATATACGCTTCAGCTTGATACAAATATCTAAATCAGTTTTATATTGAATATAATGGTGTCTAACATTGAAAACTGTTATGCTTTAAAAACGACAGAGGGTTTTACCAAATTAATGAGTTTGTTTTAGGTAGGAAATCCTACTAATCATACAAGTGATTAACAGTTGTAGTCCAAAGGGACTTGTTCACGCACAAGTGAATGCACTGCATATAGGCCTGTTGTGTTTACAAGAGAGACAGAGCTTTGGTCAACAGAATGCACAAGTGAAAAGCTTTTTTAAATAAACCTTATTTTACCCATTTGCCCAGTGGATTGAGAATTGAATTGCTGGAAACAAACTCGGATACCAAAATATTGAATACCCCCGTCACAGCAAACCTGCGTACTCAGCGAATTTCCAATGCAAAATATATGTCTCAATACCACATAAAGCCACTTAACAAGTTTCATAAAAATACATAAATAAATAAGTGATCTATAGCATTTTATTTATTCTCCATAAGAATAATATTAGGGCTGAGTACGCAGGTTTGCTGCAACAAGGAACACAAAATACGTGTTTTTATGCAATTATCAATATAACTCAACCACGTGAAGCTACATACTAAGTTTTATTAATTTATGTTCATAATTGAGGGAGATATAAAACTTTACTTTTTCTCCATAAGAATAACATTAGGGCTGAGTATGCAGGTTTGCTGCTCGTGGGATAATCAACAAAAAATCAATTGTTTGTGCAAATATAAATATATCAGTACCACGTGAAGCCGCATACCAAGTTTCATCAATATACATTCATAAATAATCGAGATATAAAATTTTATTTATTCTTCATAAGGATAACATTGGATAACGTACTGTGTTTAGCCCTTTGAATATCTCTGCAACGGTTGGACGTAGAATCACAATTTAAACACCAAAATGATTGTTTTGTAGAGCTGAATCGAGTTGTAAAAGCAAATGTGAAGTTGACATTAAAATGAACTGAGGAAAAGCCAAAAACCTTTTTCCCATAAGATTAACATGGGAGATTTTATGAGCATGTTTTTTGGATTTTATCCGCAACCACTTAACCTAGGTTAATAATTTAACAAACTATATTATTTGTTTTTTTAAACTCTATAACATGCTCAAAACCAAAATTGAGTGTTTTAAAAATTTTAGGGTGAAAAATGTAAAAAACTCATTTTTGGAAAATTTAAAACCCCCATAAACCCCCCTTCCCATGGTCCGATTTTTCTGGTTTTCGAACTTAAAGTCATGAATATCACTTTACACATTTGAGCCAAATTTCATCAAAATCGGACCTTTTTTACTCAATTTATCGTGTTAACGGACACATATATATATATGTGTATATATATATAAATTTGAACGAATTGTGTTTTTGACATCTGGGGACCTTAAAACAAAAAGTTATCATGGACTAGGGCTTAAGTCTTACTATGAGACCTACGGTAATAGCTTCTTCCCTATAGGGGAAATTCGCTAAAACAAATAATTGTAAAAATAATTTTATTGTTATATTATCTACCCCCAGTAAAATCCCTCACCGTTTTATCGTATTGTCTGCTCCACCCCCAGATCAGACCACTGGCGCCGCCCCGCTAGCCATATGATGCTACTCTGGATAAGCTTTACAGCCGGCGTCAAGCTTTTACTGCTGCAATAAAATATAATATAAAAGCTTCATTTGGTATTGGGGAGATGACAGAATACAGTCATGTGCTTGGGTTTTCTAAACAATACTTTTCCTGGCCTAAACAATTGAAGGTTCCGTTTTGATCAACAGGAGCACCAGTGGGATTTCATTATTTGTTTTAAACAGGATGAATAAGATACGTCTTACAACACTATAAAGTATATTTACACTTATAATGTTAGATACAAGACGGTAAAATATACACAAAAAATGGTACAAGGCTATCGATTTCAACCAGTTACACCGGTCATCATCAGACCCAATCAGAGATCAACCTATATTCTCTAATTTCGCCTGATGATGACCGGTGTAACTGGTTGAAATCGATCACCTTGTACCATCTTTTGTGTATATTTTACCGTCCTGTATGTAAGTACAGTATAAGTGTAAATATATTTTATAGTGTTGTAAGACTATTTTATTTATCCTGTTCAGTTGTAACAACACGTATGATGCTAATAAAGAAATTATTTATTTGTTTTGACAATTCTTTAAATTATCCTAAAATGAATGTACTTTGTATTGTATATATAATATATAATATTGTAATTGTAATTATAATATTGTATTGGTTAGGTTATATAATATTGTATGTATAATATATATTATATATATAATGCATTTTGTATAAATGAATTGTACTTTAACACTAAAATGAATTTTTAAACTGAGTTGTGTTTACTAATGGAAAATTACTAGACTATGAAATATCATTTTTTTAAAAGTTTAGTGTAGTTATTTGCATCGTGATGAAAAGTATCGTTCACTACTCGTCACTAAAGTTCTATTTCAGGGCTCGATAGCATTTTCCACGCTCGGCTTCGCGCGTAAAATGCTATCTTACCCCAAAATAGGTCACTACAATAGCAATTAAAACCCCTACCTCTTATATAAATTTAATGATACAAGTAATAGTTATTCAAAATTAATATAGTCAGGTCGAGTTAGCGAATGTATGAAAAGATCGTGTTCTTTATGATAGTCATTCATTTTAAAGGACCTAGTTATGCGTAAAAAGACGGAATGGGAGACTTAAGATGAAATATGACGGTAATCGAGGCGCACCCCTAACCCCAACCCCAACCCCAAACACACACTGACAACTTTTCATCTAAGGGCACAGTTTCCCTCCAGTTTCCTGTTTGGAAGTTTCCGCTAGATTTTCTCAACGGCCTCCTATTATCCCTTTTCCTGACTGGTGGTTCTGCTGTTATGTTTTCATTTTAGTATCTTTAGACTGAGATATTTTTATACCGAGATATTATTGCAAAAACTCTTTACTACTTTATCTAACTTACAACTGTTCAATGAATCATGTACTGATTATTTGCAAGACTTGAATAATTTATATTTTATGAAGCCAACAACATTCTATGTTATACTATGTACTATGTATTTACATGTAGAACTCACCCCAAATTAAAATAACTAAAGATACTATTTCTATGTAATGCTATGAATCCATAAATGCAGTTAAATCAATATTTTTGAACATACTTATAATTTTTACACCAACATTATGTATTTTAAAGTGACAGTGTACATTTTGAAAGATAGTTTTAACTCATGTTCACCTGATGAAGGATTATACCGAAAAGTGTGTAAATTAAAAGAATGTGTATTGATTTGTTTTTCCTTTAAGTAGAACGAGTTCGCACGCAGCACGCTGACGTGAGGGAAGTGAATTTCCACAGAAAAACTTTTAAAACTCAAAATAAGTGTAAAAACATCCATTTATTCCAATTTTTATTAAAATCTGAAAAAAGTAATTTTTGGCTGTTCTGATGCTCCTGGTTTCATTTACTTGCAAAGCTGGGAATACAATTTTGCGCATTATAATGTTAGAAGAAGATCCAGACAGGCTTGAAAGTAGGCGTGAGATTGCTGGGGATGATAAAAGTACTCTAACAAAGGAATAACAGGCTTTTCTCGTGAAAAACCCCCATAAGACAACATACTGTGTTTAGTCGATATACATTTTCTTTAATAACTCGGTAAATATTTATGCTAGAATGACGAGAGAGGGCTTAAAACTTTCGCCTCTCTAATTCTCATCTTTTTACATACATTTAATTTACATCTGGGTCTTTTATGACCATTTTTGGGCCCGAAAACTCGAAATTTGAAAGATTAATCCCCAAAAAAATGGGTTTAGAGTTTTCCGATTGTTTTGCCCAACGAACTTGTCCAACTGATTACAGAAAGGAACGTCCCTCCCAAATTTGAAGTAAATCGGACAAAAATTGTGACCGCTACAGTGCATACACACATATATATATATATAAAATTTTGAACGACCCCCCAAAACGTGTTCAGGGGGTCACGTTAGGAACTGCTATGGTGGTCCCGGGCTTAAGTTTCACCGTGCGGGTTATGCTAATAGTTCACTTTCCAAAGGAAATTCACTAATAAATGTAAAGTATGTTAATTGAAAAGTTACAAGTAAATTATAACGGTACAAACGAATAATAACTAGTATGTGGGTACTTTTTTGTGTTTGTTGGGAAATATTCGGACAAATTATTTGTAAAAACAAAGCTAGACTATTTGTGAGTTACTGTTAAAATTGTGTGTGTAAAAATCAGTTTGTGCGGTTACATTACATACCATTATTTTTCAGGCAATGAAGTTTGAGCCATTGAAATGAATGTGTGTTACCATAAATCTTTTTGATTGCGGCACCATAAACAACACAAAGAGATAAACTGTTATTCAAATAAACATTGAGTGTTCCTGTTTAAAACACCGTTGTTTCAGTTTTTGCAGTTCGTAACTCGTGTTTGTTGTTTGTTTGTATTGTTAGTTACAAATTTGTTTACTGCAGAGTGAAAATGTGTTATAATTTATTTGGACGATAATTTGATTACATTAACTCAATATGGTTAGAAACACAAATAACAGTCAACTTGGTAAAGGTAGATTTCTAAAGCTGTTATAATATTAATTTTTTTTATGCAAACATTTTTTAAGCTTAGAAATAATGAGGGTCTGAAAACAAAAGAAGTTCTTAGTGAGCGACACTTAATTATATTACTGTATATAAAAATAGATTTGTCCATGATATTATTAGTGAATTTCCTTTGGAAAGTGAACTATTAGCATGACCCGCACGGTGAAACTTAAGCCCGAGACCACCATAGAAGTTCGTAACGTGACCCCCTGAACACGCTTTGGGGGATTGTTCAAAATTTGATATATATATACGTTCCTACGGTATTTTTCTTATCGTCGTGCATAGGGGTGTGAAGTCTTATGTTAGCATATATATATATATATATATATATATATATATGTTTTTGCACTCTAGCGGTCACAATTTTTGTCCGATTTAGTTCAAATTTGGTAGGGACGTTCCTTTCTGTAATAAGTTGGACAAGTTTGTTGGGCAAAACCATCAAAAACTGTAAACCCATTTTTTTGGGGATTAATCTTTTAAATTTTGAGTTTTTGGGCCCAAAAAGGGTCATAAAAGCCCCAAATGTAAAATCAATGCATGTTAAAAGATGGGAATTAAAAAGGCGAACGTTTTAAGCCCTCTCTCGTCATTATACCATAAATATTTACCGAGTTATTAAAGAAAATGTGTATCGACTAAACACAGTACGTTGTCTTACGGGGGTTTTATACTAGAAAAGCCTGTTATTCCTTTGTTAGAGTACTTTTATCATCCCCAGCAACCTCACGCCTACTTTTAAGCCTGTCTGGACCTTCTCCTAACCTTATAATGGACAAAATTGTATTCCCAGCTTTGCAAGTAAATGAAACCAGGAGTATCAGAACAGCCAAAACATCAATGTTTTCAGATTTCAATAAGAATTGGACAAATGTATGTTTTTACACTGATTTTGAGTTTTAAAAGTTTTTATGTGGAAATTAATTTCCCTCACGTCAGCGTGCTGCGTGCGAACTCGTTTTGTATTGTTAGAGAAAACAAATTATAAATAGTGTATTGTGTTCTAATGGCTTAATAGCATACTCACTGAAGAGGTCAATCATCAGCTAAAATATTGAGGGCGATAAGAGATTCTCAGACCAAATTAGTCAAATAAAATTTGTAACTTAGCAAGGAATATAAATTATAGTATCTAACGATAAGTAGAGGACATATAACTAAATAATACAATACAACAGAATAATAGAATGCATACGTGATTAGCTTTTTCATCAGGGTATTGAAACAGCTTTGATACACAATGATTTTAAGATGCTAATATCTATGTGCTAATTTCTATATGGGGTTAAGTATCAAAACAAGCTTACCATAGGTTAACATGAAGTTTACATTTGCATAGACTAACAAAACGTTTCCAATTCATTGGAATAAAATACGAAACTGAGGAACCTTTGTGATAAAACGTTCGTTTACCATTTAATTGTCAAGTGCTATAAAAAACAATTCTACAACAAAGTATATCAAACTTTATAAATATATATATGACCTAATAGAGCGTGTTAAGATTAACAGTAGAAACTGATGCAACTTTAAGAGAATATATTTTATATTAATTATTATTTTGCTTATATCGTCAATCCAAATTCATACCTTATGAACGTGTTTCTGCACGAGGCCGTCATCAGCATCCATACATAACCCATAATCAAATGTATGGTTGCTGATGATGCAGAAACGCGTTCATCAAAAACAAATTTGGATTAGCAACGTAAATAAAATAATAAATATTTTGTCATAACCCATATGTAGGTTCAAATCACACACCATTTACAAATATAGATGTACGATATAATGAAAAGTAAAGTTATTTTCCTTAACACGAGTACGTTGGTGTAGTGTCTGAAATATAGTTGTGATTGGGACTTAATTCACATATTTTAAAATAATGAAACATTTATTACCAAGTCCGATGTCAGATACCCATACATACTGTATTCTGTACTCAAATACTAGCAATGTCTATCTGCCTCTCTATCTGTCTGTATGTTTGTCTGTCTGCCTATTTGTTTGCAAAATCTATCTCGGAATCCATATTAACGATTATTTTTAACTTTGGAGTTAGAGGCTTTTCAACCTAAACATAAACTGTTTAAATCCTCGACCCCAGGAAAATTCATATTTTCTTAAAAACCCCTTTTCAATACTGAATGTATTAACATTAAGCTTATAAAGTTTCAAATCAAAACAAAATAATCATAACAGCTATAAATATAATAGCCAGTGTACTGTCAAAGAACCACTTAGTCATTTGTCAAAAGTTATTTCTTGAAAACGGTTACTAGAACCATTGAATAAAGATTGCAGAGTGGACGTATTGTTTTCACATACAAAACTAATCAAATATCACCTAACCCTGCTTCCTCGGTACAAATGATACAAGGACGACATGACTTGCAATATTCGCTGTGGATTTTTACTTTGACGATTCTATGCAATTCGAAGGAAATGAAACACCTTCTGCTACATCTGACTATTATAATGACTTTTGTCTTACTATGACTATAATAAATATATTGCATGCGTTAAAATAGTTGTTAACAGTTCAAGAACCACTCTAGACCATTCAGGTCTACTTCATCTGGAAAGCGTTTGGAAAGCTCATTTAAAACCCATTGTTTGAACTAAACTTGACCTCTCCTCCACTCCTTGGGAGTTTGAAGTACTTAGGGAACATAGTGAAGACGCTTTATAATAGACATGTTAATAAAGATTAGTATTATTTTTAAAAGTATTAACATTAGTAGTATTATTTTGTTGGTCTCCAAAGTGCATATTATGTTTTCATCACTAAGTGGAGATGTGGGAAATGGGGTCACGTTTCAAGAGAGGGTTGGAGACTTCGTGAGGTGTATGACTTATATGACATATTCCGTATTACTTATGTCGTATTACGTATGGCGTATTACTATTACCATTGACTGTAAATACTGCCTTCACTCCTTAGCCATCGGACATCCTAAGGATGTGGCCAAGGGTCACATGATTTAGGCCTTATGGGGTTGAGAAAGAAAGTGGATCAAGCAGGGTCGCTTGAGGGCCAAGACTCTTGGGTGCTTGGGGGAATATCTCCTTAGACATCCCATCCATATGGACCAGCTGTCCCACTTTTAGTGTATGCTAGAGTTTAAAATTGAAGTAGTTTGATTGGGTCACCAACAGATTGTGCTGTTGTCAACTTTTTATTTTAGTTATTTACGTTAACTTTTAAAAATACCTCCACTCCAGAAAGCAAGTGATAATCAACTTATGTTTGCTTCCTGACACACCAACTGTTGTGTTATCCCCTCCTTGAGAGGATAAGTAATAGTTGACAGCAGTATACTCTGTTGGTGATTGGTGTAAACTACGACCTCTTTCAATCCTGGCATACACAAAACTAGGGACACAT